>JAAGKR010003201.1:38880-72591 GCA_011419295.1 Clarias macrocephalus
CTGTCAGGCTATTGAGCCAGAGGGATTGCATGTTATAGCATAGTTAGCATTATATTTAGCATATATGTGTATATATATATACAGTATATATATATACACACACGCACGCACGCACGCACGCACGCACGCACACACACACACACACACACACACACACACACAGTCTTATGCAAAAGTTTGGGCACCCCCTGATAAATAACAGATTTTGGTGATTTTTTTAATTGAAAAGATCTAAAGACAGTCTCTCTTGGAAATCGAAAAAATGCACATTTTTTTCAGCAAACATTGATGCATAGTTACTTCTACTAAATTTAACAAAAAATAAATAAAATAAAAACATTATTATGGCACTGTGTAAAAGTTTGGGCACCCTAAGAGTTCCAGAGTCTCAGATTGTTTTTACACGGTTTCAGACCTTAATCAGCTCATTAGATCTGATGCATGGCAACAGCTGTCATTAGTAAATGGCAATTTCAAAGCATTACAAGTACTTTGTCTCTTCAAACCTTGTGCACACACTTGCAGACACTCAACAACCATGGGTTCCTCTAAGCAGCTGTGTAAGACCCTGAAAATGAATTGTAATTAAGAAATGGCAGTTCAGGGGAACTGTGGAGGTCAAGATTAGATCTGGAAGACCAAGAAAACTCTCGGAGAGATCTGCTCGTATGCTGGTCAGAAAGACAAACCAAACCCCCCTTTGACTGCAGAAAACCTGCAGGAAGATTTAGCAAACTCAGGAATGGTGGTGCGCCGTTCCACAAGACCTTCATGGAAGCGTCAGCAGAAGAAAACCTTACCAGTGTCCCCATCATAAAATCCTGCTTTGCATCATAAGCCTGATGCGTTTTGGAAACAAGTGCTGTGGATTGATGAAGTTAAAATAGAGCTCTTTGGCCACAATCAGCAAAGGCATGTTTGTAGAAAAAAGGAGCAGCATTTCATGAAAAGAACACCTTGCCAACTATTAATCATGTGGTGGATCTATCATGCTTTGGGGTTGTGTTGCAGCCAGTGGCACAAGAAACATTGCACGGGTGGAGGGAAGAATGGATTCCACTAAACCAGCAAATTCTGGAAGCAAACGTCACAACATATGTACTGTAAAAAAACTGAAGCTGAAAAGAGGATGGCTTCTACAACAGGACAATGATTCTAAACATAATCCACTATGGAATACCTCAAGAGACACAAGCTGAAGGTTTTGGAACGGCCATCACAGTCCCCTGATTTAAACATCATTGAAAATTTGTGGGTAGATCTTAAAAGAGCTGTGCATGCAAGACGACCAAAGAATATTACAGAACTAGAAGCCTTTTGCAAGGAAGAATGGGAGAAAATCCCAAGTACAAGAACTGAAAGACTTTTAGCTGCCTATAAAAAGCATTTGCAGGCTGTGATATCTGCCAGGTTATGATTATGTAGGGTGCCCAAACTTTTGCACAGTGTCACAATAATGTTTAAATTTTTTTTTTATCTTTGTGCAATTTATGACATAAAAAGTAACTCTGCACCAAAAAATCACCAAAATCTGTTCTTTATCAAGGGGTGCCTAAACTTTCACATAAGATTGTATAGATACATGGACATATACTGTATGTGTAGATATTTTCAGCTAAAAATTAAGCAGGTTCTTCTTAAAATAGCTTAGATGAAAGACACATGCTAAAGCTAGAAGGTCTATGTGATGCTAGAGCTAGCAAAGCACAACCACCTCTCATTGATGGCTAATTTGTTTGTCTACTTTGTGTTTGTTTTTGAAGTAGTACCTTTCCTAAATGTGATTGATTGTTGCTGGAATTTTGCTTAGATTTAGTTTTTACTTCCCTTTTCAACTGGGGCAAAGTGTGTAGTGTTTTTTTTATTTCAGCAATATCACATGAGATGCCGCACAACATGATGCAGTCATAGGCATAAGAGCGAAGCCCATAATAGACACGTTTCTCCAGTTGAAAATAGATCTGGACACAGTTAGAGACCAACAGTTAGTAGTTTTAAATTCTCAATGTTGCTATATAGTAGTGATGGAAGGTTTGAATCATTTTAGTGACTCGGTTCTTTGAATCTAGTTCATCAAAATGACTGAATCTTTTTTGTTTTTGAGTAATTTAATTTATTTCGTTCCTTCCGTCAGAAATAAAATAAAATGTTACATTTTCAATAAACAGACCCTCAACACGTCTATATGCAGCTTTAGCATGTAGCTAAAGGATATATTATGATAAACAGAAAGAGCAGCTCACCTCTCGTATCTTCCAGTCTGAGTGGTTCGTTCTTTTGAACACTGCATAGCGTCTATGGGAGTCACATGACAAAAGAACGAACGATTCGGACTAAAAGACTCAAAGGTAACTACTTATTTCTGTTCCCTGTATATAGCCCATGGAGGTTTTGCGACGTTTTGCACATGCACGTCCAGTAAAAAAAAAAATAATAATGAACGAACCACTGAGACTACTCGTTCTTCTGAGTCTCTCAAAAAGAATGAATCGTTCATGAACGATCCATTACTACTATATAGCCAAAAGCCGAGGAGAATAAACCATGGAGGTGGTGGACAGTCTTGTATACGTCACAAATTCATATTTTCACTTATTTCACTTTAGAACATCATAGTGTAGCTCTGTTAACTTCCAGGTTAAATCCTAAATATGTAGGGTGTTTCATCATGTAAATACATGGACCGTATAGTGTTACATTTATTAAATATCTGCTGGGTTGTCTAAAAACAGAACACAAACCTTTTATGTAAATTCACTGGCAATGAATGCATATTTAAAAAAAAAAGTAATCAATGGAAATCACTTAAAACTGAGAAAAAAAACCCAGCATAGACCATCATAGCTGGTCACCAGCTTGACTGGCAATTATACCAGCATATGTTGTCTTTTGGTGCTGGTACGCCTGCGGACCAGCATCAGCAAGGTTACCAGCACCAGCATCGTGGGCTCTGCACTTCTGGCAGTGGGACCACATTTTTTTCTTGTAACTGTGAAAATAACTTAAAATGCTGGATAATTTTTAATCATACACCTAAGTGTAATACATTGTTTAAATCTGTAAAGGGTCTTTATTTGGTAATGTACACTCACATATCAATAAAACAATGTGCTTTTGTAAAATAAAGAAAATAAACAGGGTGCGCTTTCTGCCATCTCAGTTTCCCCGGAAATCTTTAAAATATATAAAAAAGAAATGTTCTCAGTTTATGTAATCCATATGAATCTAATGAGAGATACAGTCTTTCTGCCACACTTCATTATCTGATAATGACCTGAGAAAGGACACGCCCACACGCTGTTCACAGGGAAACAGTCAGGGTAATCTACATACAAGGCCACGCCCCCAAGGACACACACACACACACACACACACACACACACACAAACTAGATCCGATAAGTTTCCTGCGTGGGTAGAAGTTGTTATATGCTGTACAGGTTTCTGGAGCTCTACAGAATGTTCTGGACAGTAGGAGGAGTTTAGATTTACCTCAGAACAACACCGAGACTCCAACAGAGAACGAAGGAGGAGAATCCAGCAACCTGTTACCATGGGTAAGTTATTAAATCTTATATAATCCTTATTCTGCTAATATAAAACTAATATTAATTTATTTTTCCTAATTTTCTCACAAGCTTTTGGCAGTTTATGTGAAATTTTATGTCATTTACATGGTTTGGTTAGCATGTAGATAACACTGCTAAATATAATATGCTAACAGACTGCCTCATATAGCTTAGCACAAACAGGTTAGCTCACGGTGGCTAAGCTAATACCTTACAGTATGTAGATTACAGATGGTTGCCAGTATCAGCTGTGGTGTAAATGTTTATAATATATTCCCCCCCCGTTTTGGAGAGCTTCATGTTATGGTAGCTATTTGGTTCAGTTTTTGGTTAGCTTATGACACTGCCATCTATAATGTTATTTAGCAACAACAAACACTTTAGCTCCCGGTGCCTAATGTAGCTTACAGATGTTTGTGATATTAAGGTGTAAATGTAAATCGTAATGCAAAAAATATAAATCGTTGTATAACATTACAAAAGTTTGTGTTGTATTTATCCATGCTGAATAGTTATTGATGTTAATATACAGTAATTTTATTGTTATCATGCTTATATTTTTTTCTTCCTTTTTTATAAACAGTTGTGACCGTGAAAATGATGAGCCGCCTGTTTTATAGCGACCAAATGCAAACAAGCAGGCAAGATACACACAGACTATCACCATATCATGGAAAACACAGACTCTGCAATTCCTACCTGCATGGGTACCTGGACTACAACTGGGGTTTGGATTCGGGATGGATCTCTTGTATTTTTTTAAGCAGTTGGCCACATGATACGGCTTCCCTTGTGACTGCGCACAACCAGCACATGGACTGACCTCAGATGCCAGGGATGTAGCCACTGCTGGTCACAGGGTCTGTGTGCACTGCAAATCCATTTATGGCAAGCAGCGAAAAACACCATGGAAATGCCAGGTATGAGATGTTCACTTGTGTCTTTAGTTAAACAAGAACTGCTTTTCGAGAGGGGCATAAAGATGGTATCATGAGGACCAGCATCAGTAAAGTGAGCACCAGCATCATGGCACAATAATGCTGGTCACCAGCAAACCAGCACCAAAACACAGCATATGCTGGTATAATTGCTGGTCAGGCTGGTCACCAGCTATGTTGGTTTATGCAGTTTTTTTCAGCAGGGTTAGTTTTGTGGCTCACTTGAATGGCATGAAAAAACAAACATGGACTGTTGGAAAAAGCTGTAAGACAGTAGAGAAAGATGTGTTTTCTTGCTGAAAGTGTTTCCGTGACTGGTTTGAAGGTGGGATTTGCGCAGGCAGCTGCTCTCTCTTTGTACTGCGGATGGTACAAACCTACTTTACCCAATAGTTACTGTAATTAAGAAATATAATGAAAATAACAGTGTTAGAACACCTGTGCTGTTACTGTCTATTATCATCACTCGTAGAATTATATCACATAGTTCAAATGTGACAGATGGCAATCTAAACATAGAACATGGTGCAGTTTAATGTTCTGTTTAATGATTGCTTCTCGCGTACTCATCCTTTA
Organism: Clarias macrocephalus; assembly: GCA_011419295.1. Classification (NCBI taxonomy): domain Eukaryota; kingdom Metazoa; phylum Chordata; class Actinopteri; order Siluriformes; family Clariidae; genus Clarias; species Clarias macrocephalus. The sequence goes on from JAAGKR010003201.1 coordinate 43,963, forward strand.
AGCTCCACTGTGCCTGGATACGCTAACCGACATCGGGAGAGCCGCAGTCAAACACGCACAGACAATGTGTGTCGGAAATTTCTTCATTTATTGTCAAAACAAGATCAGCTTTTAGTCAGTCACTCTGTCATGCATCAAAAGAACATAAGTCACTAACATGTAAGTCAGAGACAGACAGACGATAGGAAGAACATTATAATGTTTCGGTTAGAATAAAGGGGGTTTTAGCGAGCCACAGGAAGCATTACCATCCATAATATGAAGAGGAGTGCAGTGAGGGGTTTTTTATGGACGTACAGAATGACATACACAGTAACAATCATAGATTTATAAAGAAAGTCCACACAATATTAGAAAACGCTCACAATAACCCAATGCTAAGGCTCAGCCGGTGTTGTATTATGCCAGACATTAATTATGAGACATATATATATATTTTTAAATGCATTCTCTTTGTGTTCTGTGTATATACAGTATATAGTAAGGAAGCAGCATCATGACCCAGCGCCACTTCCTGTTCACCTTGATTTGGACTTTGGCTCACTTAACCAGAGGCTGTTTTGATTTTGATGTTAACGATAAACTATAGTCAGAGGAGCAGAGGTGAATGCTAAATATGAGCTCCACTTCTCGCTCCCTTGCTTTCTAAGGTCTGATTTTATCTTCCTCTCAATCATCTATGGTTTTCGGGACCCTTCAGAGCGAGAGATGCTATCTTTCTCTCCTTCGGCTCCTCCCGTGACTTCTTGCTGACCTTTTGGCTGTGAGTGTGTGTTTTTATTTATTTATTTTAATCTTGAGTCTCAACCTCGTTTTTGTAGAACTAGCATTACTGTAGTTCCCTTTCTGAATCAGCATTTGTAGCTACTGTACCTGTTCTCATGACCGCAGCTTTTATCGAAATCCTACAAACAGCATTTTTCTACAATTCATATTTTCCGTCATCTTGTCCTGTACAGTTCTATTTCTACTTCTCACTATCTTTGTTGCCCTTTCTCTCCAGCTCTCGGTCTTTTTCCTCCGCGTCTCCTTGCTATCTTTCGTCATTTCTGAATAAGATGAGCATGTCGCTGACCCGTGACTGAAGTCGCGCCCATCTTCTCCATCACTGTCGGTCTGCGCGCGCCATGTTAATGTTGAGTGCGCGTTTGATAGATGTTCCTTTGCTAACCTTTGCTGCTACGCTGTTTAAGCCCTGCTTCTGAAGCCCGTCCTCATTTGTCACCAGCTGCGAGACATCCTTTTAAAATGTGTTGGATCGAACAGAGAGATTCACCTTGTCATAATTCTAGCCTTCTCATCCCAGTGCCCGTCTCCTTCCGAAGATGACACCAGATGACCATTTTGTGAACAAGATCAGTCTGTAGAGAAAAGTACAAAAGTTCGTCACTAGATTGAAATTCCGGGCAACATTTCAGAGGACTGCGTGATTACCAAAGCGGCTTTGAAATTTCTGCCATGGATTGCAGCTGATGTACTCAACTACGCAATCTGTGGTCACTCATAGTCTCGTACCTCCATGTGTAATCATACAGTAGCAGAGCAGTACTCAAAGTATCACTATCTCTTCCGGTTTGGGTCATTCGCATAGTGCATCTTGGTGCCATCTCTTCTGTAGGTGAGTTGTGCACATTCCCTAACCTCCTTCTATTGTTTCAATTCGTGCTACATTAGCTCTTCTGTGCAGGGATTAGACCAGACAGGCTAACGTTGACTCCCCATGTGCATCAGTGAGCCTTGGGTGCCCATGACTGTGTTTCTGATTCACTGGTTTATCGTTCCTTTTGACCACTTTTAGTAGGTACTTACCACTGCAGAACATGCTGTTTTAGAGTTCAGTTGTCTAGACATTACAATTTGGCTTTTAACAAAGTAGCTCACGTTCTTGTAGTTGCCCATTTTTCCTGCTTTCAACACATCAACTTTCAGTGGTTCACTTGATGTCTGATGTAGAACTCCTTGCCAGGTCCCACTGTAAAAAGATAAATTCTTGTCATCTGTGAGTGGTTTTGATGATGAGCATGTTTATACGTTTATAGTACAGAGCTACATTCTTCTCCTTTTTTGTTCCACTAAAACTACATTTCTTAAACTTCAGTCTGAAGGTAACAGATTTTTTCAGAGAACGTTTTTTTTTTTTTTTTTTTAACACCTTAGGGTTTCCCTCTGGCTAAACTACACTTGCCATGTCATATTTTTCCATGTAATGCACTTTATTTGATACTGCACACCATGGCGCAGTCTTCATGCTTCTTTGTACTGATGATATTCATATCCTTTTTTTTTTCATGTGGACATTTTGATGATACTTGACGGACTGGTTTGTTTAAATGCTTCATGGTGCTCGAGTGTCTTTTGTGTTTCTAAACCAAATGTATCATCAGAAGTGGTCAATTTATCAAGGTCTAGAACCTAATATTTTTTATTTGTTTATTTTTTTTGCAGTATTTCCATACAAATTCTTCTATTACTTCTTCAGTTCTCTTATTTGCATCACAATATGTGAGGTGTTGATGGTGCACGCTAGGCTGTCATGTTCTAATGGAGCACCATTTCCCCCCCCCCGAACGGCGATGTGTCTATTCGGCAATTACTGCACGACTCCATGTCAATGAATATAAATGAAATCGTGGGAGGGGAGCGATAGAGTGCCTTAATATCAATATTGGACTTTCTCCTCGCTGTTATTATTTGATGATAGTCATTTTCCGTTTTCAGTGCCTCAGGTGGCTGTGTGATTGACAGCTAATAGAGAAGAGTTGATGTGTGTGTGTGTGTGTGTGTGTGTGTGTGTGTGTGTGTGTGAGCGCACCAGTCTGTGTTTTTGGACCATTCATCCATGTGCTTGAGTGTGTGTATGTATATGTATGAGCATCTGTGTGAGGGTGTGTGTGTGTGGGTGTGTGTTCCTCATACAGTACACACATGGCCAACCCCAGATGTCTTGTCAAAACTTCGCAACTAGTCTAAAAGTTTACAGATGATGAAGTTATTTAGGGCCTCGCCCCTATTTTAAGCTCTGCAGCACTTTTCCAGATTGTGATTGGCCAGTTCACTAAGGACTATGTCTGGACTAGTTTGCTGGAGGAAAATTTGTTATTTTTTCGCAATTTATCATCATCTTGGTTTCTGTCTGGGACTTAGATGCAGTAACATGCAGTTGTGAAGAAAGACCAAAAGTTTTATGTTTTTCACAACTTTCAAATTTTTAAACACCAATTTTTAGTATTTTTCTGAAAACCATATTTACAGTTTAAAGATACCGTTCATTTTGAAAACATCAGTGATATTCATTGCCTTGTTGTTTTTCAAAAAGCATTTTTTGCATCATTCCACAAAGAAAGAAGTAACCTGAATTTGTCGCAGCATCAACAACTGGCTGGACAGAATGATTGAGTTGTTTTGTTTCACCGTCTACTAAACTGTATATGGTTGAAATGACAATAAAAGGCTACTTGACTTGACGAGATTTCAGTGGAACCGTGGATTACGAGCATAATTTGTTCCGGAAGTGGGCTCGTGTTCCAAAACACTCGTAAACCAAATCATCATTTTCCCATAAGAAATAATGAAAACTCAAATTATTCGTTCCACAGCCCCAAAAATGAAATACATAAAAATAATTAATACAATCTATAAAATGAAAATAAAACAAAACAAATTAATCTGCACTTTACCTTTAAAAAAAGTGCAAATAAATCCCGACAGATAAGTGTTTCCATTGGTGCGCGCAGGCGCCGTGTGTGTGTGTGTGTGTGTGGAACTAGCCCCTTCCTTCGCCTCGTTTTAAACAGTAACACTCCTCCCTCTCCCCACCTCGCTTTTTAAGTTTCACAACAACGGAAACACAGTTTTAACAGGAAAAAAAGAAATCTCTCTTTTGTGAGCGCATACTAACGGAATCACTTTTTAAGTTTCACAACAAACACATAAACACAGCGGAAACACAGTTTTTAACGGAAAAAAAAAAGAAATCACACATTAGAGACGCTGAAAGAATTCCGCAGCGCAAGAGTGACGCTCGGTGTCAAAATAAGAGTCGCATGCGTGATACATGATACTCGGCGCTCGTAAACTAATACTTGCTCGGTTTCCGATTAAAAATTTATAAAAAATATTTGCTTGGTGTGCAGAACACTCATGAACCACGTTACTCACAATCCGAGGTTCCACTGTACATCATAGCAGCGAGCTATGGACGAATATAGCGCTTTTTCCCTCGAGGTGGGCGTGGCTATATGCGTCACTCCTTAGAGCCAATCAACACTATCATTTACTGTAAATACACAGTTATAATCTCTGTGCATATAACATCTCTCTAGAGAACTAAAAGAGAGCAAATAAGATTTTTTCAATATAAATGATTTACATTACCAGGGTGACCAGTGGGATGGCCTCCGAAGCTCTGCCGAGCAATTCATTTATTTTAACATGTACATTTTTCTTAACTCACACAATCACACATGAAACGATTTAACCCCATATGAATTCTGTGATTTCTAGGAAAGCACTGAAAGTCATACAGAGAGAGAAAGTGACTCGGATAGAGAGAATAATGCAAGGAGGAGGAGAGAAATGCGTTTCTGTTTTCCGACATCCTCTAGCCGTCAATCAAATCAAACCGAAGAGGCTACAGCTGGTATTTTGGAACTGAGCAGAAGAGCCCTGGGTCGTTAATGTTTTATATGCATGTGCCACGCCTAGCATATTACAGCCTATGAGTGAAATATTAATGCTGCCACCATTCACCAGTCAAAATGCTCTTAACCAGATCTGCGCACTGCATTGTGTGTGTGTGACTAAGGAAAGTGTTTATGAAAGTTATTTTTTTGTCTGCTTATTTGTGCAGTTTTTATTTTTCCTCATTTTATATATAATTTAAAATCAACTGTAAAAAATAAAATAAAACCAGTACTAAAAGTAGACCTAAAGTCAAAACAGAAACAAATAAATACATGAACAGTACGAGTGATATTCCTTCTTAACTAAAAACGATTTTGGATCTGCTTGGTATCACAACTATTTGTCATGTAAAGCAGCAGCAGTAAGACTACGTACAGGCTGGTGTGTAGTCTATTACAGAAGCACAGAGGCCAAGCAGCCAATCAATAAAAGGGCTGAAGAGAGGAAAACAACCCTTAAGCACAGAAAGCTGTAAATGCAATAACTACTGCTGGAGTTTATCTGTTAAACATTAAAAAGTTAAATGGTCAGGGATTTCTGACTCGCCGCTACATGGTTAGTAGAGATAAATAAAAAATAAAATCCAGGATAGGCATAGTTGTCTAGCAGGACAATTCGGAGTAGCTTACAAAACTGTGCTTTCATTTTTATTGCATTCAACAAATCTTTAGATTTGGTTGCTTTTTCCTCTCAAAGAGATGAAGCAGTGAGAAACAGGTACAGATGACGACAGATGATCAGGCCGGTGATTAGTATACTGGTGATGCTGAATGCTGAGTGGTTGGCACAGAGGAAGGGGAAATGAGGTCGCTGCTGAGATTGTTACATAAACAACCAATTTTTTAAATTGTACCTTTTGCCACTTTCACATTTAAACATTTGTTCCCATTTGTTTCATTTAGTCTAATTTCATATAATATTAAGAAATGAGCGAGCTTAAGCCTTGTGCAAAGCAATTATGGAATAGGTTGATTGTCAAAAAAAAAAAAGAGAGAGAAATAAGATTACTCAAAATATAATTCAGCGCTCCATCCTAAGTGCCACTTTATCATTCAGAAATATGTTGTTTCCATATATTTTACAATACAAGAATATGTCTGCATGTTGATTAATATACAGATAATACTATTAACTTATACAACTAATACTACTATATACCCTACGTATATAAAAGTAAAAAAAAAAGGTTTATTTTGTTTCTGATGCTGTATGTAACCATGTTAATTTGATGTCACTCTGGAAACAGGAAATTATATACAAATTGCTACAGACTGTTCCCAGTTGACTTCTGTCGTGGTGTCGTATGTTAAGAAAGATAAGCTCTCTATTTGTTCTGTAGAGAAAGAAGGCCAGATTTGTGCAGAAAATACTAACAGTTCCAGCAAATCGTGCAAATATATTTTTGTTTAAAGAAATATATTATATAACTATCATTGTTGCACTATTTGCAACACATAATGCTGTCGCTATTCTCAAACAACTAAATACACCTAGTTGCCTTATGTGTTCAGGAAATTATGCCCAGTTTTAACTTGTATTTAACTTGTAACCATATAAAATGTGTACATGTCAGGTGCGACTTCTTTAAGACTGCAAGGGAAGCTCAGCTTCCCCTATAATGTCAGAAAATTAATGGTTAAATTGTGTACTATTGTATTAACATTTTATTGACTAAAAATTCCCGTAGCATCACAGTGCATTTCCCTGTTGAAGCCCAGCGTCCATTGACTTTGACTTTTTTTTTCAGTGCTTTGAAACTAGACGGTCATTGGATAAACGCTGCGATTATGTCGAAAGACATTTTTTTTTTTAGATCATTGAGAGGACACTGGTCAAGTCACTGTAAAAGACGCCTAGTTGGTACAACAGGGTCACAGACTATTTTCTTGAAAAGGAACGTAGGGCAGAATTTACTTTTAAATAAATAGACAATTTTATGATGTAGGCCGAAAATGAGCTTCCCCTGTTTGACAGACCAGTAGCCGCCACTGGTACATGTACATAATTAAAATTGTAATATTCTATAGTCTTTTTTTTTTTTTTGCTGCCCTACTGTAAATAGAGCTGGAAGAAGCTGCAACCACTTTATTGCCTGTCAGCTTGAGGTGGAATCGTCATCCTACAGTAGGCCCAAATATTATCATAACAGTATTGAAGGGCTGTTCCATAACACAGCTGCCTCTGCTGCAGTTTTCATTATACAGGGTAACAACAAATAGCCTGCTCCTTTTGACTGACGTAGAAGATCATAGAATGCCAGCAGTTCACTTCAAGCGTTCTACATCTGTTTCATCTTTACTTGGCGAACTTTCAAATTCAAAGACAAATTTATATTCCTGAAAAGTATCATTTGCCATGTGTGCTCAGTGCAGTAATGCAGGTACTTTACTTTTAGAAGAAAAAAAAGTTACAGAATGTACTGGACTGTTATGTATGTAATTCACTGTGAATGGGCATCTTGGAGTCATTCATCATGCTAAAAATTAATATTGTTTTTGGTTCCAGGTATGTGATTGGATTTCGTTATGCATTAATAGTTGTGTGCATTTGTGTGTGTGTGTGTGTGCATCAGTCTGCCAGTCAGGTTGAGAAAATGCCATACCCTGCACATGCACTGATATTAAACTATTGATTTGCCCTGCCATGCAGGGCCGTAAATAATGTGTGTGTTTGTGTGTGAGCGTGTATGCGTGCGTGCGTGCCTGTCATTGTGGTTGTGAAAACAGCCATTAGCTTGTCCCTGTTTTGGTGTGTGTGTGTGTGTGTGTGTGTGTGTGTGTGTGTGTGTGTGTGTGTGTGTGTGTGTGTGGAATTAATTTGTGCTCTTGGTGGCTCAAGAAAAAAAATGGGACTGATATTGATCGAAGGAAAGAAAGATAGAGATGGAAAAAGAAGCAAGAACAAGGAAGAGAGAAAACAAAGTAGAAAAAAAAAACGGAGCTAAACTGAAGGTGTTTGAACCGCTGCATATATATATACAAATGTATGTGTGTGTGTGTGTGGGGGGGGGGGGGACATGTGTGGGCAGACACACACGCTAAAGAAAACACACCGATTTTAAATATACAGTGTGGCCACTCAAGCACACAATGATTAACAGCAAACCTTGCTACAGGTCAGAGCTCCGACAACAAAACCGACAAACACAAATAGCATTTGTTTACTATAAACGAAAAAGGTAAATAATTCTACTGGTCACTGAATGAAAAAAGGAAGCCAAAAACAAAGTTGCTTCTTGATTTAGAAGGACAGAGTTTACTGAATGGGGATAAAGTTTTATGTACACAGACACTAGAGACTTTTATGTAGAGACACTAGAACTACAAAATGTACAAGTGTACAAAACTGTGAGTAGCAACATCAGCCCTAATGCTATTAGAACAATTGTATTCACAAGCCATCATAGCAAAACTTTAGCCATCAAACGCAGATAGAAATCTATCTTCATGCTTTCTGCGTGGAACCGTCCTCAGCAGTCACATGTATCTTTAAGCAGATCATATGGGACGATCCTTAGAAGTAGTCAATTGTCTCCATGGGATGAGAACTCCAAGAAGTAGGGCATCAGGATGAATTGGTCAGGTCGAGGAGAGAGGGACTGAATTAAGTATGCTCAGTGTCACTAAATGCATAGGTCAGTGTTAATTTTGTGCAGAATGCACAAAAGCAGTGTCTCCAGGAGGACTACAGGTATGACAGCATAAGTAAAAGGAAGAACCAGATCCGCTCCTTTATCTAAGCAAAAATTCTACTCAAAAGGTATGACCAAAAAACATTTTCAGCCTGGATGTAGACATTAAGATTCTGTCTAAGGCCCAAATATTATCATAACTAGAGTGCTATATAACCATAAGTGTGTGGCATTGCAAGAAAAAGCCCTGTCCCTGCTGCAGTTTTTATTATACCAACAAAAACTGGTATAAGGTACCAACAAATGCCCTACACCTATTGGTTGACGTTGGCATGGCACATCATGGCCACCTTCATCATTATTAGATAATGCAAGCAAAGCAGACTTGGTTCATTTACATAACCTTGGTTCATGGTACATTGGCATTTCATCCGAACTGCACCAGAGTTTGTCAAAGACCCACCCTTTCAAGGAGTTTTGGTTCACTTGTTTGGTCACACATGGTTTGGGTAACGTTATTCACACTCGTATCACATCATAGTGCAAGACCATTCGGTGCTTTAAAGGTCAGTATTTTATTCTTTAATATTTTAAAATGAATTAATAAGGTGCCTGTGCAGTGTGGATAAAATAAGAGTGATTAGAGTAGGCTAACTTAGTGGTAACAAAAGCATGAGCTAATGTCTCGGCATTATATGATGCCCTTATATTTCTTATCTTATAACTATTTCTAAGACAAAAGAAGGATATTCTAGTAATATTATCCACATGAGCATCAAATGAAAGACTGGAATCGATAATCATACCAAGGTCTTTTACTGCTGCGTCCGATGAAAGAAATGCCTTCCAGAGCCACTGTGTAATCAGAAAACTTGCTTCTAGCTGCATGTGGCCCTAGTGACATTACTTCTTCCTTGTCGGAATTAAGTGGAAGGAAGTTAATAAGCATCCAGTGTCTGTCCTTCACATATTCCTTAACTTTATTAAACTTGTGTCTCTCCTGATTTTGCTGAAATATATCACTACAAGCCATTGGAATAACAGTGGAGATGAATACCACTTTTATGAATGATTCGACTCAGAGGAAGCATACATTTAAAGAAAAAGTAATGGGCCTAAAATGTGACCTTGTGTAACACCAAAATTTAGTATGCGTGCAAAGGTCACCAATTTTATCTACACACTGATAACGATCAGCCAAATAGGATCTAAGCCAGGAGAGAGATGTTTCCTTAATTCCTATAAGATTTCCTTATTTTGAAAGGAGAGTAGTTTGATCAATAGTGATAAAAGCTGCATTACGCAGTGGCCAGTAGTAGGTCATTACCACTTTAACCACTGCTGTCTTTGTGCTATGAAGAGGCCTAAATCCTGGCCAATATATTTCCTCTTGTCCATCTTGTTCCTATATAGGTATGGCCATAACTGCTGTGGTACTGTACAACTTTTTTCTTCTAGGATCTTGAAATAAGGAGGGTTAATATTGGCCTATAGTTGGACAGCTGAGGTCAGTTTTTTTAAATTCATTAATTTTTTTTTATTTTTATAAAGACAGGTGTTTAATAGCTGCAAGTTAATATGATTTAGGTAGATAGCCAGTGCCAAGGGAAGAATTAAGTATGTTTGGAAGAGGTAAAATTATTTCTGGTAGTATCTGTTTCCAAAAATGTGTAGGAACAGGATCTACTATATTAAAACGCACACGCGCAGGTCCGATTCCCAGCCAATGCCCAAACTCCAGTCACTGAATGCAGTGCCGGTCCCTAGCCTGGATAAAATGGGAGCATTGCGTCAGGAAGGGCATCCGGAGTAAAACATGTTCAAAGCTGTTGTGCAGATCAGTTTGGGAGCATCCAACAACATGCATATCTCAGAAATGGCTGGTGTTACAGTAAATGCCGATAAAAATGTTCAGTAACATTAATTTATGCACACAGACAGTACATTTTTCTCATTATTTATAATCAATGCCTATTGGTAACTGGGTTGTGATGGATTGTCATTTTTAAAAAGTGGGAAACACTACAGCGTTTCTTTTCCTTAGACTATTACAGTACATGACATTTCTTCTCAGATATAGTATTTATTTGTACTCAACAGGGCATCCTACTTTTAACTGTACAGTAGCTACATAAAGCACAGTCATACAAACAATGAAAAGTTCTCCAAAGCTACATTTCTGACTTAATAGAAGTTGCCAACATCTGTTGCTGTACTTGACGGCTTATTAGTGTATTGTGCCTTTGGGATATTATATCTTTTTACTTTCATCACATTTATCAGACTACAGACTACCTGGAAAACATCTGCATCAAGCCTAATTGCTTCTTATCTTACAACAGGAAGATGACATCTTTTTACGAAGCCATGAGTTGTGTCCACCCTTTTGTGGACACATGCAAAAGAGAGAAAGTATATTATGCGACATCATGTTAAATTCCTTCAGTGTATCCCAATCATACATGCCCCACTATCCAAACTTAAGTAAAATTGTACAAACCAGAGGCCAAAAAAAAAAAAATTATTTCCAGTTGTTTACCTAGCCTACACTCTGTAAAAGTTGTAATTTTAATGACCGTGGAACAGTGAATTTCTACCAAAAAAGCTTTATGTGTGCTGTCAGTTCTTTCTCTCTACCAATAAAATTGAGAAAAGTTGTAAATTGTTTGCCCAGCAGGTGGGGTCATGCCTCTCTCCTTTCCCTTACTCTATAAAGAGAACTCCAACATTGTCCTTACCAAGCTCATAAGAGATTTGGGGTAATATTTGAGGCTGATTGTTTTTGTGTTTTGATTCATACACTGTTTATTATTCTACATTCCTGTCAGCTGGTGGCACTGTGGCATAGTGCTTAGTGCCTTGCATTGAGGGGTTGAGGGTTCGAGTCCCACCTCGGGGTCTGTGTCCATGGGTTGTATTTTCTCCCAGTGCTTGGAGGTTTTCCTCTCGGTACTCCAGTTTCCTATCACCGTCCAAAGACATGTAGATTTAGATTAATTGCCGTTCCCGAATTCTCCGTTGTGTGCGTGTGTGTGCGCCCTGCAATGGATTGGCACCCTGTCCATGGTATACCCCGCTTTGTGCCCTGGAATAGGCTACAGGACCTTGAGACCCTGTTCACAACAAGTGGTATGTAAGACGAATAAAAAAAAAAAAAACTAATTAATTCCTGTCAGCCTTCACTTATGTCCTCCCCTTCAATATCTGACATAAATCTGACTATATAACTTTTACACACTGCACAATACAGGGGGACCAAGCTGTGTTTAAAAAGTTTGCACATGAATAAGTATATACGTGCGTGTCTTTGCTATAGAACACTTACGTGTATGTGGTTGCTCACACAGCAGGGAGAAGGGGCGGATTAACCGAAATGGGATTTCTCTGTTCTCTGCTCCTGTGGCTTGCGCTGGGGTCCCTTATCTAAAGCTGCTTTTTACACCCAGCAGATTCTTTCATTAGGGCCCTCATTTCCATCTCCTGCTCCGTCTCGTTCGCTCTGCCGGCTCTTTCATGTAGCATCAGGATGAAGAGCACTCTCCAAAGAAAGCCTCGGTAGGGAATTATTATCTAACGTGGTATAATACAGCCAGAGAGCGAAATGGAGGAGAGAGAGATCTACTTTCTGACAGTCAACAGGGAAGAAAGTGCCCAAGCTAATAAATGAGTTATAGCCTGAATGGAAGATTTAAGTCGCAAAATGATTTTGTGTGTCTAGTTGTCTTTTTAACGCATTAAGAAAAAGTGGACATTACAATAGAGATGTTGGTAGAGTTTGAATATGTGGAATGCATGAAATGTCCTAACTTGCCCAACAACACAAGGTTGCTGATTTCCTTTACTTCTTGATGAGTATAACATTGACAAGTGTATCAACACTACTTTTTCTTACGCTGCATGTCCTAGTGTAGCATGAGTTACAGCTTTCTGGCGTCAGTCTTTAACTGTTGTATCATGATGCATTGTGGATGATATAAGGACTGATCTTTTACATATGTTACCGAAAAATTAAGCTATAAAATTCTCCATTGTTTGTTGCATTCATTTTATTAGGAATCCCTGGTTTATTGGTTCGAATTACATCTGCACACTTTATTTCAAGAGGTCCCACAGGAGGTCTTCACCTAACTTTTTAAATCCAATTAAATTTTGTTCATATAACATTTTTAATACTGGTCATTATCACAGAGGAGCTTTACAGAATCAAGAAACAAACAAAACAACAACAACAACAAATGGAAATAAGTGTAAGAAAATATGCTTAAATTTGTCACTTCGCTGCATGGTGGTGTAGTGGTTCGCACTGTCGCCTTGCATCTCCAGGGTCTGGAGTCGATTCCCATTTCTGTGTGCATAGAGTTTGCATGTTCTCCCCGTGCTTGGTCGGTTTTCTCTGGGTACTCCAGATTCCTCCCACAGGCCAAAGACATGCAGATTAGGTTAATCTGCGTATCCAAATTGCCTGTAGTGTGTGAACCAGGAAGGAAACCCATCCTCATTTGGTGATAACAGATTGTTACCTCATTAACAACATGAGCACTCTGTCCCAAATCATGCTGTCCACTGTATAGCCACCAGGTGATCTTCACCCTTAAATAGTTATTTTCAGACATACCAGTTTCAGTTGTATTCTAGGACCCACAAAAATTCCAGTTCAAGATGAAAACACCAATCAGCTATAACAATAAAACCACCTGCTTTATATGGTAAAGCTGCCACCAAAATAGCTCTGAAGGTGTGCTATGGTACCAAAATGTTATCACCCTTTAAGTCCTGTAAGTTGTAAGGTGGAGGTGGAGCCTCCAGTGGATCTTCAATCTTAAGATCTAGGGAATTTGGAGGCTGAGGCAACACCGTAAACTCTTCGTCATGTTCCCCTCACCATTCCTAATCACTTTTTGTAGTGTGACTGCGTTTACCATCTTGCTGAAAGAGGCCACTGACATTAGGGAATAATGTTGGCCAAAGGGGTGTACTTGGACTGCAACAGTGTTTAGATATAGTAAAGTAACATCTACATGAAAACCAAGGTTTCCCAGCAGACCACTGTTTAGAGCATCAAATGGCATCTGCTAGCTTGATTTCATTCCATATTGGATCCTACTGCCCTTCCTTCCCCAGGTAAGTGATGTACACATGATTTTAAAAAGAAACCATGCTTCCTAAGAACAGACCACATTCTTCGATTGCTCTGTGGTCCAGTTTTAATGGTGGACACTGGTCAGCATGGGCACTTTAACCAGTCTGCAGCTACGCAACCCCATACACCCCAAGCTCTGTATCTCTCACTGTGTGTTCTGACACCTTTTTTTCATCAGCGCCAGCATGAACTTTTTCAGCTCTTCAGTGGAAGGTTAGCTTCCACTACCCAAGTACATCATTGTTAATGGTCACAGGTTGCCCTTTCTTGGAGCACTTTTGGTAGATACTAACCACCGCATACCAGAAAAAAAACTCCACAAGACCTATTGTTTTGGAGATGCTCTGACCAAGGTGTTTAGCCATCACAAATTGGCCGCTGTCAAAGTCACCCTTATCCTTATTTTTCACCACCTTTTTCTGTTATTTTACTTTTCATAGTGTTTATGGGGTTGACCAAGATTGCTTGTTGTGCAGTTGCCTTGAAAACGTGATTGTGTTTGTCAGTGACCCAAGAAATGGAAGGGAAGTTAAAAGGACCCTTAAAAACCCATGGATACCGTATACAAAATTTGCAGTGACAAAAGTTTCTTGCAAGTATATATTGGGTTTTCAGCTTGCATGGTCTTTCACAGGCATCGCTCCAGATAAAGACCTTACAAGTATAAATGATATATTTGTAGGACATTGGTAAAATCAGTATAAGCAGTTCATATACTTACAGTAACACCTTGTAAGCAATGAAGCTTGTACTCCGATATCTCATTTGTGCTCATCTATGCAACATGCAAGACGTCCCCGGCAACAACGACATGCATCGCTGCTTTCTTGTTGTTCTGAAGTTTTTTTTCTTTCTTCTTTTTTTTTGTGAGGTTACTTTCAGCTGTTTAACATGGGTTGGATTTTTAGAGTTTTATGCATTTCCTGGTAATGGCCTGATTTTCTACGAGATCAGCAGCGGCGTGGCAATGTTTAACGGGACACTAATACGGCAGGACACGGAGGTTAAACACACTCATCTATTCACCTGCCATCACCATCTCTGTTCCGCTCTGTGAGACTGCGCCGCACGTAATTAGGCACACCGAGGCCAGGAGCGCGGTAAATTAATTCTCAAAACAAACAATGCTGCTCCACCTGCAGTGAGGAGGGAATGCTAATCATAAAATGTGCACGTCCATACGAGATGGTTCATATCAAGGCTTTAATTTGTGCGTGTTTGGGGGAAAAATTGCATAAAATGTAATATTTCGGTGGCGATGTTTAGCTCATTCTCAGTCCTGCTGTGTTTCTTCTCTCACATACATAATAGGCATGTTTCTCAGAGCTAAAGTACATTTAAGCCAAGTAAACTAAACCATGGGAAAAGCGAGTGAATAAAAGACCAGATTTAACTTGGCAAAATGGCAGCAGTTCGGTGTACTGTGCTTAATCTTTGTTCATCCTGTTCCTCTAACTGGTGGATCCAGCATGACAGGAAGTACATGGAGAAAAATTAGACAGGAGTGCTTTTAGATTTATAACCTGAGCACAGCGAGGAAAGGAGCGTTATCAGTCTGAACTACCTGCCATTTTACAATAATGAGGAGTCTGATAATGGTTATGGCTACTTTGAAAATCCGTTCATGGTTGTATTTTCAGCTCTGATCTCCAGACTAAAGTAAACAGTGGGTAATTTAGTCAAAGACAGCCTTGATCTAACCACCATCTGGGGCAAGCGATATGAATTCATAATTGTTCTTCGACAGGTCACGTTAGGACTAATAGAAAGAAAGAAAAGAAACTCAAATTCCCAGCATAGAGACACGCGTGAGGTGCATTTTAATTAGATAGAACTTGCATACATGTTAGTATACACTAATTGTTTTAACGTAGCGCTCTCGGACCACTTTGGGAGGTTCAGTCACAGCCCACCTTGATGTTCCTATAGATAATAGTCTCTTTTTTTTAAAACCGTATCTCTTCTGAATTCTTGATTCTCATTTTTCTGACGGTTTTGAATCATTTTCTTTAACGGTCGATCCAGCAACAGTGCTCATATCTAATGTCTGATCGTTTCTATAGTAACAGTATAATTATTTATGTGATATAGTTTAATTAACCTCTAGGGTCTGGGTTTGGTTCCCGCCTGTGTAAGTTTGCATGATCTCCCCGTACTTGGTGGGTTTCCTCCGCGTACTCCGGTTTCCTCCCACAGTCCAAAGACATGCAGATTAGGCTAATTGTTGTTCCCAAATTGTCCGTAGTGTGTAAGTGTGTGTCTCCTGCAATGAACTGGCACCCTGTTCAGGGTGTACCCCACCTCGTGAAGTCCCCTGAGATAGGCTCCCGGCCCCTTGCGACCCTGAGTACAGGATAAAGTGGTATAGACGATTAGTGAGTGAGTGAGTGAGTGTTACCAGTGTTAGTTTGTTTTCCACCATGGGAAAGTCTTCAATATGGAAGACATGCTGTGTGCTTTCCTGGATTTGGTTTTTATTAACACAAAAGAAAAAAAAAATGCTGGTGAGAAATGTACTGTAACTACAGAATATCTGTAAGCAATAGCAGAAATTAAGTTGTCTTGTGGACATTCCACAATAATAAATGCAGCTTTAAATGGATAAAAGTTATAGCACCAGCATTTAAAATATCCTTAATTAATCATTAAATAAAGTGCTTTCATTTAGATCTGTTCCCCACAGTAAAACAGTGTCCAGGCGGCTTAGTGATATGTTCTTCCCGTGCTTGGTGGGTTTCCTCCAGGTACTCCGGTTTCCTCCCATAGGCTAAAGACATGCAGATTAGGCTAACTGGCATTCCCAAATTGCCTGTAGTGCATGAATGAGCAAGTGTGTGCCAATCCATGCGATAGATCGGCACCAGGGTGTACTTGTGCTCTTAGTCTGTCCCTGCAACCCTGTACACAGGATAAATCGGTGTAAATGATGAATGAGTAAGTGAGTGAGTAAACAGTATCCAAGTTGTGAGGATCTCTGCTGTAGACAATACTTGAGATGATTTAAGATGTATAAATATGGCCATAAGCTGTCAGCTATCTGTTAAAATCTGTCGTAAATTAATCCAGAAATACATCCATGATGAAGAAAAAGACATTTCTCTCTCTCTCTCTCTCTCTCTCTCTCTCTCTCTCTCTCTCTCTCTCACACACACACACACACACACACACACACACACACACACACACACACACACACACACACACACACACACACACACACACACGTGTATCTAACTGGTAATTAGTGTTAGATACTCACTCTGGTTATGAAGATGTCCTAGGATTGTAACCCATCACGTGAGAGGCGTCTCAATAACACGCGTCTCTGTATTTTTGGAACAGAAGCTGAGGCGATGTCACAGCTGTCTGTCATGTTCCATCAGGGCAGATGTTTCTTTTTCTGGACGACGCTGTCAGATATTTCTGGTTCGGGCATTTAATTGATAGAAAACGCTCTCAGTGGCGAGATTCTATAATGGCTTTTCCTTGAGTGTATCAAATCAGAAGGTGTTGATTTATTGGTCGTAACAGCTCTGGAAGTAGTTCCGGCTCCAAGGCTTATATTAACACGTTGTTTCAAGGATCATTTCTGAACTTTACATGGATGTGTATGATGGACACTTCACATTTTAATATCTTAAATTTGAAATGTAGCTGTTTAACACAGTCGATACTGTAAACTTCTCCTTGTTTTAAGTTTCCTGGGTGAGTGTTTTGCCAAAGCAAGTTTTCCACCATGAGTGGGCATCAGGACAGACGTATTTCTGATTTATTGTTACAATGGGAGTCTACTGTGTTTCTACTGCCCGAGCCAAAGAAAAAAAAAAAGGTTGCCAGTTGGATTTAAAAGCTTTTGATTAGAAAAGTACTGCATTGTTTAATATGTTTCAGTTGGAACCAATTCCACCAATTCCACATGCCCAGTGCAAGAGCACTTACAGGATTGGGATTAAACAGCTGTATGAAGAATTCATACAGCTGCTGAATTCATACAGCTGCTCATAAGAAATGGAGTAGTTTGACTCACCCATCACACCCATCTATCTACAAGACCCCAAATGTCTTAGTGCTAAAGGTTCTCCAAAAATTTGGAATGAGTTTTTTCGTTGGTGATGGAATCACCCACTCATGGTCTATACTGCTTAATCCTGTATTCAGGGTAACAGGACCCTATCCCAGGGGGCTAAGGGCACAAAGTGGGGTTCACCCTGAATAGGATGGCAATCCATTGCAGAACACACACACACACACACACACACACACACTCATTCACGCAATTTGGGAATACCAATCAACCTAATCTGCATGTCTTTGGACTGTGGGAGGAAACTGGAGGAAACCCACCAAGCAAACCTGGAATCAAACCTGGCCGGGAATCGAACCCGGACCCTGGAGGTGCAAGGTGACAGTGCTAACCACTACACCACCTGCAGTAGTGATGGAGTGACTGTTCCAAACGATTGTATCCACACTATAATGGTATCGTCACGTCCACGTGTTTTGTAGATGTTCTACATTATACAGTACATGTGAACATGGATGCATTGTTGATTATCTTCCTAAAAAAACTTTTTTTTGGTGGTTCATGATTTCTTAAAGTAGATTTGTCATAGCCAATAGTTTTTTCCAGATCACCAACAATAAACTCTTTCATCAACAGGAAATTCTTAGCAATCACTTTCAATTCAAGATCAGCCTTATTTGTTTTTCCATTACGCCTATTATTATCCCACTGATTAGGATTGATGTGCTAATCCTTGAGATGTGTCTGTGTGTGTGTGTGTGTGTGTGTCTTGGGTTCTACAGATGTGTACGCATTACGGCAAAAAAAAAAAAAAATGTCATGTCGCAGACACAATTCCCCATTCCAGCCCATCTTGGGCTCCCAACTGTTTACCGCCAGTGGGTTTCACGCAGGGGAGTAAAATGGGATCCCATTTGCAGGCTTGAACATTTGGCTGACGTGAGCGAACCATCTGGGAGCTAATCTATGTTTTGTTTCCTACGTACTGCTGGTGCAGAATCGAAATGAACCGCTAATCTGAACAAAGAGCTTGTAAGATCTCCAGATCGCAGTTTCACATGAACCAGAGTCATTCATTAGTGTCCAGGCTGCCATTACAGTCGAATTAATTCCACACACAAACAGCGCGATACAGTGCTTTAGCACCTTGAAGCCGCCGCCATAATGAAAACGCTCGTGCTGGAAAGTTTGTACAGCAAATTAACCCCCAAATGGGGGGGAACAAAAAGTGCAATAGTGTCTTAAAGAGATGGCACTGGCTCGTTGATTTTCTGGTTGATTATAACAAGGCCGATAGAATCATTCTATTACATGGTTTTTCAGCAACCGTAACAGCTGTATGATTTCAAAATTGGACATCAGATATGTTTTCTCAATAGAAAAGAAAAGAAAAAGAGATGGAGCATGCGAGATGCGTACGATATAGCGTGGCGATATTAAAGTCTAGATTTCATACCACTCAAGAAAATATGAGAGGAAAACTAATCGGTGAATGGGTTTATGAGCAAAGCAATAATAATGATTGAAATGAAATGCTGATTTGAGGGCAGAAAAAAAAAGAAAAGCACTTTTGAATGTTTGGAATCCTGCTGTAATTTACCTTGTCATTAGTTTTTTTTTTCCGAGGGAGTCCAGTGGCTCATATTTCTGCTCCTTGCTTTATTGACAAGCTGTCAAACATGGCTGCCAAGACGGATGCCGTGTCACCTTGAAGGCAAATCACATGCAACACAGGTGTCAATCCAGGGAACTGTGTCTATATGCGTGTGTGTGTGTGTGTGTGTGTTCAGCAACGTAGCATATCATTCCGGTCAAACTCAGTTTGTCCAAGCTTTAGCTCTAGATGTCCCATCAATCTTGTGATTTTTGTAGCCGTACCCATAAAATTATTCATTTACTACACGCACTTTATCTTATTTCCAAGACGATAAATATTATTTATGTAAATGGACGTACGAAAGCTCTTCACGTGCTTGGCCGAGCTAGGGAAATCAATCATTCCTGAAATCAGTTAATACGACGAGCAGACCCAACCGCTTGTAATATCGTCTTCCCGTATTAATGGAAGATTAGCATTTGCTATAGATGTGCATTTCCATGCTCGGTTTACATTTTAGAAAGAAAAAAATTCTTCTTGCTGAACATCTGTAATTAAATGAGCCTACCTCAGCAGTCTGACAAATGCTAGCTAGTTTTAAGTTTCAGTGCATGCCTTTTCATACCCTACTCCAGGCATCCTGGGAGAAAATACCAGGGATCACCTTTGAAGTTAAACTCAATTCTATTTTGGTGAGGTTCTTGAATAACCACCCTGCACAACCACGGTGAGAAGAAAAGCATCTCATTAAGAGTGATGTGCAGAAACTTTATGCAAAAGTGCTCCAAGTGCAGAAAACCATTTTTGATCGACTCAAATTCGGATCACCGCATATGTACGCTTGGTGATTGGAAAAAAAAAAACAATCGGATGGTCAGATGAGCCTTGAATTTCTTCTGCAGCTGGTAGAAACGGAATTTGAAACAGACGGCAAGAATCTATGGAGCCAAAACCTGAGTGCTGGTGGACATATGTGGGATTCTGTGGGTTTCTGGGCACGGCTTGGGCAAGAGTTCTTACTATAAACAGTGTAGCATTTAGATGGAGTCTGACTTGCCCAGACTTTTCATTACAAGTCATCACAAGTGGAGGTAAAATTATCCAATTCATTCATCATCCATCTAGGAACCTTTGTAGTCCAACTAGGGTCCGTGGAGGCCAATGGTGACCAATGTATTTATTCCCTTCGGTCAACACTACAGGCAATTTGGAAACACCGATTATCTTAATGTGCATGTCTTTGGACTGTTGGTGGAAACCGGAGAACCCGGAGGAAATCCACTAAGCACAGAGAGAACATGAAAACCTCATGCACACAGACCCAAGGTGGAAATCGAACCCGGGACCTAAAGGTGCAAGGCGACAGTGTTAACCACTAAGCCGCCATGTCGTAAAAATATCCAGGAGAACATTTCAAAGGCTGTTTTTGGAGATTCCTGGTAGATCGCATTATTTGGGAGCCTTAATGCGCATCGTAACTTGTTTTAAACCGCGCACACACACTGTTTAGCAGTTAATACCAACCTGTGTCTTGACAGAGCTGCAGTGTGAATTTTAAAAAGGCTAAGACAGGAAGAAGAGAAGAGGAGAGGAGAGGGGGGAGCTGAGAGCAGGGAGAAGGAGAGAGAAAGAGAGAAACTATCTGACAGCTTAAATGAATATAAACGATACAGAAAACAAAATGACTATGGATGCACGTGTGACTGCACACGTGACCATCCGACCCGGTGTAAAATGCCAAAACTGTCACTGAACACTTGTGAGGGTGGCAAACACTCGAATCCTCGAATGACTACGGCTTCACTTCCCTCGGCGAGATTTAGACAAGGAGGTTTCATCGCCAGTGCGTTGCTGTATTCGGGAAAAACTATATTGCATTGCTTCATCAAGCACTTCAGTCTCGGCCTTACAAAGGTGGCAGATGATATTAAACTCTTTCACAATGTACAAAGAAATCCGACTATCAGCATCACCTCGGTCTCATCAAGCTCGGCCTCGTCACGTCAAAGGTTGCTGACGTTTTGTACTGTAACACTCCTGTACAGTATATTGCAGTCGGTCCTGTTTGTCTGCCCACTGATTCCCATCGATACTTCATACATTACATTATACAACAGATATTTCTTTAAATAAATAAATAAATAAATAAAAACTAGGTAAGATTATACAATGCAAACAAGAATGCCAAACTCTTTTCTTCCTACACACACACACACACAAACACACATGGTAGGAACAAGATTGGGGGCACGAAGTTTAATAGCAGCTCAGAGAGACTTGGCGAGAGCAGCTTTTTTTCTGCAGAGAACTAGCTGCAGTGTATTAGCAAAGTGTACAGGAGAGCAATTTTATTCACTTCAAATTAGGAGCGAATGGAGCCCAGGAGAACTCGCCAAAGTGACCCCCTCGGTGCTGCGAGAAAATAAAGGGTCCGAAGTCTGAGTGCACAACCAAGTAATTCCATCAGTTATCAAAAACCCATTTTGTCAAATAGCATTACTCAAGCCAAATTACCTTCATTACACTCATTCTTTCCAATGCCAATAAAGTTTGGTCCTACTGACTGAAAGCGGCGGGGACAGGAATATTGAACATGTAATGGACTGTACTAAGGGTGGGAATATCAGCTGTTAGAGCTGTTAACACAGTGTGGAACGTGTGTAGGTGAAGGTGATGATGTGTGACTGATATAGTGTATTTAGAATTCTCACATACAATGGACATCTCATGGACTCATAACACGGCTTTCTATATTAAAAGCTCAAAAATTGACTCACAGCTCACCTCAGACATTAAAGCTTATGACTCATAACTTGCTTTAAATGTCAAAGTGTATGACTCGTATCTCAACTTCGCTTCAGACATTAAAGCTTGTGACTCCTAGCTCGACTCGGACATTAAAGCTTATGACACACAACTGTACTTATAGCTCAACTCAGATAATAAAGCTTGTGACTTATAACTCGACTCAGAGTTTAAAGCTCATTACTCACAACTATACTGAGATTTTAAAGTTTATGACTCATACCTCGACTCGGACATTAAAGCTTGTGACTCACAACTGTACTAAGATATTAAATTTTATGACTCATATCTCGACTTGGACATTAAAGCCTGTGACTCACAACTGTACATATAGCTTGACTCAGATAATAAAGCTTATTATCTGGAGTGACCTTATTATATAGGAGTGACTCACAACTCGACTCGGACTTTAAAGCTTGTGACTCACAACTCGACTCTGACATTAAAGCCTGTGACTCATAACTTGACTCAGAGTTTAAAGCTCATGACTCACAACTATACTGAGATTTTAAAGTTTATGACTCATATCTTAACTTGGACATTAATGCTCGTGACTCATACCTCGACTCAAACATTAAAGCTTGTGACTCACAACTGTACTTATAGCTTGACTCAGATAATAAAGCTTGTGACTCACAACTCGACTCGGACATTAAAGCTTGTGACTCACAACTGTACTTATAGCTTGACTCAGATAATAAAGCTTGTGACTCACAACTCGACTCGGATATTAAAGCTTTTGACTCACAACTCGACTCGGACATTAAAGCTTGTGACTCACAACTGTACTTATAGCTTGGCTCAGATAATAAAGCTTGTGACTCACAACTCGACTCGGATATTAAAGCTTGTGACTCATAACTCGACTCGGATATTAAAGCTTGTGACTCATAACTTGACTCAGAGTTTAAAGCTTGTGACTCACAACTGTACTAAGATATTAAATTTTATGACTCATATCTCGACTCGGACATTAAATCGTTTGACTCATACCTTGACTCAGACTTTAAAGCCTGTGACTCACAACTGTACTTATAGCTTGACTCAGATAATAAAGCTTGTGACTCACAACTCGACTTGGATATTAAAGCTTGTGACTCATAACTCGACTCGGATATTAAAACTTGTGACTGATAACTTGACTCGGACATTAAAGCTTGTGACCCATAACTTGACTCAGAGTTTAAAGCTTGTGACTCACAACTGTACTAAGATATTAAATTTTATGACTCATATCTCGACTCGGACATTAAATTGTTTGACTCATACCTTGACTCAGACTTTAAAGCCTGTGACTCACAACTGTACTTATAGCTTGACTCAGATAATAAAGCTTGTGACTCACAACTCGACTTGGATATTAAAGCTTGTGACTCATAACTCGACTCGGATATTAAAACTTGTGACTGATAACTTGACTCGGACATTAAAGCTTGTGACCCATAACTTGACTCAGAGTTTAAAGCTTGTGACTCACAACTGTACTAAGATATTAAATTTTATGACTCATATCTCGACTCGGACATTAAATTGTTTGACTCATACCTTGACTCAGACTTTAAAGCCTGTGACTCACAACTGTACTTATAGCTTGACTCAGATAATAAAGCTTGTGACTCACAACTCGACTTGGATATTAAAGCTTGTGACTCATAACTCGACTCGGATATTAAAACTTGTGACTGATAACTTGACTCGGACATTAAAGCTTGTGACCCATAACTTGACTCAGAGTTTAAAGCTTGTGACTCACAACTGTACTAAGATATTAAATTTTATGACTCATATCTCGACTCGGACATTAAATTGTTTGACTCATACCTTGACTCAGACTTTAAAGCCTGTGACTCACAACTGTACTTATAGCTTGACTCAGATAATAAAGCTTGTGACTCACAACTCGACTTGGATATTAAAGCTTGTGACTCATAACTTGACTCGGACATTAAAGCTTGTGACTCATAACTTGACTCAGAGTTTAAAGCTTGTGACTCACAACTGTACTTATAGCTTGACTCAATAATAAAGCTTGTGACTCATACCTCGACTCGGACATTAAAGCCTGTTACTCAAACTGTACTCATAACTTGACTCAGATATCAAAGCTTATGACCCATAACTCGATGTGGACATTACAGCTTATGACTCACAACTCGACTCAGATTTTAAACCTTATGATTAATATCTTGACTCGGACATTAAAACTTATGACTCATAACTCAATGCTACAGATCGTACCCGACCTCTGAAGTAGACCAGTGTTTAGCTCGAACATCATCGGTTGGTCTTGTCCAAAATCTCAGTGTGCACATAGCATGTACAAATCTCACGCTCATTCTCTGAGTGCTGCATACATTTTTTTTCTCCCAAATATCAATAAAATTACGTATAGTATGAATGTTAACATCATTGTTGTCTTATTCTCTTGTGTTTAATGGCGTCTCACAAACCCAGTAGGTGCAAACTGCCACATGCTGTATCGGAGAGTGTAAAAGTGATGACTTGAACTAACAAGAAAATAAAAAAAGATGCTCAAGCTGGTTTCATGTTGTAAAAATAATCAGTGTACAAACAGCTCCGGTGCACAATGTGTGCGTACTGTTTGTAATATTTGTCAGGTGGGAGTGAGGGGATTGTCACAGGAATGAAAGATGAAGTTTACCAGTCCCGCAGTAGGGGAGGCCAAGCTGCCTTGCACACCTGTCTGTGTTTACTAGAGCTCCAGTTGTAAATAAATGCACATGCTGTTAATAGGCCTGATTAAAGGACAGCCATGTGCAGCCTAAGCAAAGCGCTTCAAATGCTTGTGTTGTGTGTTTAACTTCATACCACAACGTTGGTGAGCACTAGTGATGGATCCTTCATGAATGATTCTGAGTCTTTAATGTGACTCAGAAGAACGAGGAGTCTCGGAGAGTGATTCGTTCATTTCCTACTGGGCGCGCATGTGCAAAGCATCGCAAAACATCCGTAGGTTATATACAGGAAACAGAAATGAGTCGTTACCTTTGAGTCTTTTGGTCCGAATCTTTCGTTCTTTTGTCACGTGACTCCCATAGACCCTCTGCAGTGCAAAAGATTCAAAAGGACGAACGACTCGGACTAGAAGATACGAGAGGTGAGCGGCTCATTCTGTTTTTTATAATATGTCCTTTAGCTACATGCTAAAGCTGCATGTAGACATGTTGGGGTCTGTTTATTGAAAATGTAACATTTAATTTTATTTCTGATCAAAATAACGAAAGTAACTAAATGACTCAAAATTTTTTTTCGTTTATTTCGATGAAAGAGATTCAAAGAACCGAGTCACTAAAATGATCCAAACTTCCCAACCCGATTCTGATTGGTAAGAAGGTGTTGATCAATTGACTATAATTTCTATAAAATCTGTATAAGAGTTTAAATAGTAGGCTGTTTGGAGTCTTCAGAAACTTTCTATTGAACTTTTCTAACTCAAGAGATAATGTATGGTATCCATGGTAGACCTGAAGCTTGCACACAGTTACCATGGCAGCGGCAGCCCTTAGCAGCCAATCTCGCACACAAGCATGCACATCCCGAACTTAAGTAAAGTTAAATTATGACATGCACATATTACTGTCTCTGTAATAATGATGATAATCGTACTGCTGTGGAAGTCATTAAAACTTAAGCAATCTTACAAGAAAGCATTATGCATGCACTGGAGTGAACTATTATGATACAACAAAAACAATTCTGTATTATTGTTAGATGGACTTTATACATTTTTTGGGGTGGAGGATATTACTTTTATTATTTCAAGATTGACATATTCTGTTGTGTAATGTTAGTTTGTCAAACTATCCTATATTTTATTATATATTTAACAATTTACACTGGTCTCAGAGCTTCCCCAAAATTGTGTGTGTGTGTGTGTGTGTGTGTGTGTGTGTGTGTGTGTGTGTGTGTTAATGCTTCACTAGAAATAATCAATCTTTTTTTCATACTGCAAACTCCCGTTATTTCACTCCTTCTCCAAACATGATGTTTCGGTGTTTATGTAAATGAGCTACTGCTGAGCCACGCCCCTCCTGGGAGTTTTTATATGATGTCACCACATCACTGTTGTGCTGATTTTCATCACTGCGGCACCACCTCGAGTGTGATATTGCTTAATTAAAATGACCCTGGTGCTATTTGATGTGAGACAAAAAAAAATTCACACGTTTGTGGTTAATATAGTGAGAATTTTCTCTGTTTTACAGTCAGTGTGATCATGGGTGGCTCCAGGTTGCTGTATCTATCCCAACAGGTGATCGAATTCAGTTTTAGGAATTAGCAAAGCATGAAGGATATAACAGTAGATCTTTTTTCTTTTCAGAAACACAGGGTTTTAATTTAATTCAAAACATGTCCCCTATGTTGCCTGTTATGAATGTAATACACACACACATTTGCAGACGTACCTCTGTGCAATGCACATTCATATAACGTACCATACGGTCTATGTGAAGGAACCCTGAAACATGAATTTCTAGTGCAATGTGTGGCTTAGGGCGTTTTCACATTAGAGACGATTGATTTGAGGAATGATTGCTTCCCCTCCCCACCCCCCCCCCCGCCCCCCCGCTAGCCAGCGTTCATATTGTTTTTGCGCTCCGTTCTCGGGTACACTTGCGTATTTACTCTCTCAGATACAGCAGGTGGCAGTTTTGAGCCACCATTAGATACTAGAAAAACCTTGTTCTCATTTTTCCTTGTATTTCGTTTTCAAGTATTTCAGAAAAAATGAGATTTCAGAGTAGACCGATGACATTGCGTTTAACGGCGATCTACTGTACTTCTGTACGATTGGCTTTCATATCTAATTCTATCTTGCCTGAGTATAACATGCAATACAAACCACCTCTTCAAGCTTACTCTGGCATGGCCACCCAAGCGCGGAACGATTGTGTTCTTACTGATCGAAATGAACCAGACTCTGGGATCGAGTATTCTCGGAAATGATCCCGGGACACTAATGTGAAAACACCCTAAAATGTACGTAAACCTGTATATGTGTGTTTGCACGTGGCTTATAGCTGGTGTGCAAGACCTGGTCAGGGTATAATTGTGTGAAATGTTATATATTCATAGTATGTTTATGTAGGCTGGCTTGTGAACCTTGCATGTACAGTATGTGCTTTGAGCTGAAAATCTCGCCATGTGTTTAAGGGGAAACCCTGCTTTTAAGAGCACCTATGTTGAAAACGCAAGCATACAGTAGCACTCGCAAACAAATATGAAGTTTCAAATACATGCAAGCTGCATAATGAATTTAGGATCTCCGATTTTAGTGTATATTTGATACTAAAAGTCAAATATCTTGGCCTGTGTTTGTTTTGCTTTCTTTTCTAGTCCAGGCTCCTCCCACTGTCCTGTCTGACTTAGTGGTTAGCATTGTCGCTTTGTACCCCCTCGGGTCAGGTTCGATTCCTGCCTCGTGGGTCTGTGTGCATGGAGTTTGCACGTTCTCCCAGTGTTTGGTGGATTTCCTCTGGGTACTCCGGTTTCCTCCCACAGTCTAAGGCTAAGCCTGCGAGTGTGTGTGTGTGTGTGTGTGTGTGTGTGTCCTGTAATGGCTTGGCACCCCATCTAAGGTTAACCCTGCCCCATACCCTAAGTATCCTGGGCTAGGCTCCACGCTCTCGCGACCCTGTATACAGATAAAGCGGTATAGAAGATGAGTGAGTGATATTTTAATTTTCACAATAGGACGTCCCTTAAATTAGTTCAAGTCCCTAATAAACAAGCCAGAGGTGTGACGGACAGTGTTGGGGGACGTTACTTTTTAAAGTAACTAATGACATTACAAAATTGCTGTCTACAAAAAGTAATCTGTTACATTCTGATAAAAGTAACTAGTTCGAGTACTTTTCCATTGCAGAAAATGAAAACTCCTTTGTGCTTCCTCATGCATATTGTTTTAGTCAAGACCTTTATAATTATTCTACCATCATCACTCAATGAAGTTTGGCTCATAATCTGTTAACTACTAATACCCCTATCTCACCTACGCGGTTTCGGCGCTGTGATCAGGTTTCCATCTTTCCGCGCGTCGGTCCTCGCATAGTCAAAACCGCATAGGTGAGATAGGGGTATAACAGCAGGAATAACAGATGGGCAGGTTATCAGGGGCGGGGCTTGTAGGACGACTTTCTCTCACACACACACACACACACACACACACACACACACACACACACACACACACACACACACACTAATGGATTGGGAATGACTGCTGTCTGGCTCACGGATTACATAAATTGTCTGAATAACGGATTACATTTTTGAAAAAGTAACTAAGTAACTGATTACTTCAATGGCGGACATGACGCGTTAGATTACTCGTTACATCAAAAAAGTAATCCGAGTACACTAACGCGTTACTTTGTAACGCGTTACACCCAACACTGGTGGCAGAGACGTAAGAAAGAAACCACCTGCATTCTGTGTGTCATAGTGGACAGACTTGCATCTCAGTAGATCCTACAGAAACAAATTAATAATAATAATAATAATAATAATAATAATAATAATAATTACATTTTGTCAATGCATGTAATTTGTGATATTATTAAGATTAATGAAGTAATTAAAACGTATATTAAAATTAATACGTATGAGTATAAAATAACTGGGTTTTATTAGCTGTCCATTCTGGTCTTACCCTCCTCTGTTCTCCAAAGTTTTGATCTCTCTTCTCTCTCTCTCTCTCTCTCTCTCTCTCTCTCTCTCTCTCTCTC
>JAAGKR010003202.1:6164-78521 GCA_011419295.1 Clarias macrocephalus
CCCCCCCCCCCCCCCCGGAGGACTCGTTTGGAGGATCAATCCAAGATGGTGGACTCAAAAGGTCAGACTAGTGGTGCAATTCCAGTGCTACTCTAGATATGCCAGGTTAGAGTTCCAAGGTTTTTTTTTTTTTTTTTTTTGTTAAAACATAACTTAGCAATGTATAAAAAAAAAAGTTTTAGCTACAGTAATTTCGAACCTGTTTTCAGACTGAGCTTGGTGCTCTTACCGTGTGCACTACCAGTCAAAACACTGGACACACCTTCTCATCCAATGGTCTTTCTTTCATTTGTTTTATAATTTTGTTTTACATTATAAAATAATCCAAAATATGCGATAATCTCCTCTGAACAGTTGATATTGAGATGTTTATCTGCTACTTCTGCTCTGTAAAGCTTCATAACGGCTCTAATCTGAGGTGCTGGTTGAGGTTAGTTGGTGATTTCTGAGGCTGGTGGCTCTAAATGAACTTCTCCTCTGCAGCAGAGCTCAGTTTTGTTCTCGCTTTCCTGGGAAGGTCTTCATGAGAGACAGTTTCATCCTGGAGCTTGTTGGGTTTTGACAATACTGTTCTTGCAAGAAATGTTCCAGAACAGCTGACCTTCATGTCTTAGAATAACAAATGACTGTTGGTGTTGTTACTTCATTACCTAATACCATATGCGTTATTTCACATTATTGAAAAAATAATCCAGTATTGTTCTATAAAGTAGAAAATTATATAAAGTAGAGTGAATTCGCATACATATTATACATATTTATTTTAATATAACATCATAATTTTCAATTTATGATTTAAACCTTATGCTGATAATTGTATGTTTAACTGACCAAACCATAATTACATATTAAACTTCACAGACTAACAAGCTATTTAGCGGTTGCTATTAGCACTGTTTAGCATTCATTCGTTCTCAAAGGCAACAAATTAGAGAGAGAGAGAAAAAAATGCATTGCCTGAATTCTCAGTTTAAAAGGAAAGAGACGGGGCGGGGCTACAAATCAAAGCAGCTTCAACTCTGAAAAAAAAAAAAAACTAATATAATAACATCAGTGTTAGATAGATCCTGATTATCTATAAATTAGCAGATTATTTGCACACTTGTTGGTTTGGCAAAGTCTATATTGTAATTAGACTTTATTAACATGCATTCGGTATTAGATAGATAAGTGGATTAATTACAATCTGCCGAACAAACATAGACAGAATCTGGTTGTAGTTATTCATTCACTTTACTTGTTATTTAAACTGATACGTCTGTTTAAATTGATTTGCCTGATTATATGGAGAGACACAATTATATCTAATGTCATACATATAATTCAATTGCATGTTAATATAATATTTAATTGGAAAAAAAAAACAGTCAGATACGCCATTTCCCAAATCGTATTTCAACAATTGGTTGCCATGATGGATTTCTTCATTTTCCTTACAGGATCAATAAATAGAGACAGTACTGTACATAATTGATCTGTTTCACTGTCTGAAAAAAGAAAAAAAAAAAACCTGTTTATCCAGTGAGCACTTCCTTGACAGGCCAGTTGACACCCACCTGACAAATAAGCCAAAATAAGAGGTTAACCATGAACATGCGTCAAAATGTCAGCGATTAGGCTAACTCAGTCCACAGCGAGTGCTGCCTCTTAAATTAGATGTAACCCCGTCCAGGCAACCAACCACTGCCCGAGCTGTTATTTTTGCCTTCGGTAATTGGTTGCTGTCAAAGTGTCAGATGAAGCCGATTGTCGGGGACGAAACGGCGTGGCTTTGCCCTCTTATTAACCTGGAGCACCACCGAGCAGATTGAAAGATAAAGCAACAAGGGAAGACATGGGTGCCTTCGAATTTGTACTTATTATCAGCACCGAGGAGCAGCGTGCATCAGGAATCAATTATGTAGCTTCTGTGGAACATCTCTGAGTCTGGCAAATTGCAAAGAAGATTGTTGTTTTTTTCCCTTGTTTACCAACAAACATGTCACTCAACATATCAGTTTCGAGTATTAACGTCATAAATACTCTGAACAGAATATTATGAGTCATAAGCGTCAAGCCCAGGTGAGCAATTTATCTCAGCTGGACAGATTGCATATTTTTCTCAAGCCTTGTCTGATTTTTTTGTTTTTTTTTTGCCCTGCTCAAGCACAAATAGTCCATACACACACATGCACAATACATTATCAGAAAGAGGAATGGGGTTTGAGGGCGAAAATGTCACTCTTCTCTAGAAACATCACTATATATTACCTTGACATTATCAACGCAGGTAAATAAAAAGCTTATTACTAAAGTAAAAAAAATTAAAAAGTACTGATATGTGGTTCTACACGTTCAAAAAAAAAAAAAGGCACAAAGTCTCAGCAGGTTGCCGGTGATTCATCTCTTCCAGCATGGCAGGATTTAATTTATTTATTAACTTATTTTTTTCCGTAGCCTCTCCTGGACAGATGGCTTGTAACGGAAACAGCATGACACCCGGTAATCATATGTGCAATAAACGCTGCTGGTTAAGATCCTGTGGATCGGGTACAGATGGCACTCAGAACTCGCTACCTCAGACATCGTGGACGCACGCTGAACCGTCAATAATTTCCAGTCCTCCACTTTCACATCTGATCATAGAGAAGGAGAGACACGACCGGCTCTGAGTGAGCCGCGTGGAGATTAGCGTCACGTCTGATGTGGAAGATTTATATGATGTCATTCCTTGACGCTCAGGTTTATGAGCTATAGCTGTAGACTTATTCCTCAGTTAATTCCAATCTTGAATTCAAGATCATTTTCCTTGCATACTAATGAGCCTGGAGAGGAGAGGTATAAAGGCAGACGTCACTGTCTGTTGATTTGATGTACCGACACTATGTCACGCTTGAATGTATAGTACATCTTTCATATACGTGAACAGTAAAAAACAAACAAGCGAACAAACAAACAAACAAAGAATAAAAACCACAGAGGACCATTTGAGAAAAATATTCAATATGATGTTGTTTTTTGCCCTTTTTTCCCTAAAAAAAAAGGCACATACAGTACAGTAGTGAACGTATTAACTGATCAATTCATTGATTGTATCATAACCTTAAATCCACTTAAAAGCACTAAAATGTCTTGTTGTGATGGAGAGGGTGATAGAAGACCCTCTATCCATCAGACCCTCTATCACCATAATCAGATCTTATCTCAAGAATTGACTTTCCGTTAAGGGATTAGTCATTAACTACATTAAAATGATTTGTAATTGTACCTGTTTTCAAAGTCATTACTGTTGGTTAATGATAATAATATTGACAATTTAAAGATGTATGTTATGATTTTTATGACCTCAGTTTACGTATCATGTAATTCCATTAAATCACCTAACTGTATAAACGCTAAACTCCCAAAATGAATTATTTGATTGTACAAATGTTGTGACAATGTTAATTTGGCATTAGGTTGTTTTGGAAAGTCAGGATTGGTTTTGGACCAGCATTAACTACATGACATCGGGCTAACGTTGAATACCGTATACCTCAACACAACATTGCAATTACAACTTTCAAATTATATTTATTGAAACAATCTATTTTTAACTTAAATTAATACAAAGCAATAGTGATCCTACTATTTTTAACTAAAGTCATACCTTGACCTGTACTTGTCCCCTGGTCTCATTAGCGAGAGCGCCTAATGCTAGCCACTGATTGTGTTGCGGAGGCAAATCACGAAATCTATTGCTTTCTCAAACAACAAGTGTAACTCCACGATATAACTCCTTCGAGCCAAAAAAGACTTAAACAACTGCAATTTACTAAACGGTTACATCAGAAAGCGATCAAGATCCATTCTGTGAAACTAGACGTTAGGTGGTTTGGGTGTTCAGACACCATATTACACCACAGTTGTGTAAATACTTAAAAAAAAAAAAAGTCATGCAGTTTAACTACACTGTCCTAGTGTAATATACCGAAATGATGAGCAATATCATTCATTGATTTTTCACTTTCATGTTGTTTAATAATGTACAGACAGATATCAGTACAACACTCAAGAGGCTTGGTGTACAAGAGATACATTAGGGTTCCTGCTGAGCGATACATAGTGCTATTTGCAAAGCTGCTGATTAATGTGAGAATTAAGATTAGGACCATTTAAGTCATATATATATATGACTTAGTGGTTAGCACTGTCTCCTTGCACCTCCAGAGTCAAGCGTGCATGGAGTTTGCATGTTCTCTCCATGCTCGATGGGTTTCCTTCAGGTACTCCAGTCCAAAGACTTGCAGATTAAGCTAACTGTACCCTGTATTCGCACTTCCAGTGTGTACCTTGCTTCAAGTCTCCTGGGATGGACTCTAGGCCCCCTGCAACCCCGTATAGAGGATGGAGCGGTATAGACGATGATCCTACATGAATCTTCAGTATTTCAATCGATCATGCTGGATCTGGAGTCTATGGAACACTGAGCTATGAGTGAGATACTTTATAGCAATCATGTCACTTTGCTACTTGTACTGACTCTGTTCCAGATTTGTCTAGAGACAATTTGTTTTTGAAACAACATAAAGAAAACAGGAAGTAGACATATGTGTTGGTTGATATGGCTGTCAAAGTTCATCCCTCATTTACCAGGACAGATGCTGAAATCTTTCAGTTCTTCCCCAAATGGCAATTAAAAGCTGAGATAAATTAAATCAGCTGTTGAAGCCGCACAGGGGTCGGACAACCGTATGCTTGCCGATCGAGATTAATCCGCATCACTGAGCTGGAATGAAAGTAAAGTGTTTGGAGGCTTTAGTGACTTTTCTGACCCTGAATGCTGACCGCGATGCTTTGTCTGATATCAGCAAATCATGACTTCACCCGTTAGCTTATAATAGTGCACAGGGCGCAGAGAAATGTTGCACGACTCCATCGACAGACACTACGAATGATGAAAGCGCAGCCATTTTTTATCCTCATGCAATTGAGTTAATGAACGGAAGTTAATTGACCATCTGTCTGTTGTTTGAATAATGGATGCCTGATGGACACGCTCTGCTGAGAAAAAAGAGAGAGAGGAGGAAAAATGTGTTATTTGGCCATCTGAAGGCTGGAACGCTCAGACAGACTGATGGGGTGATGATTACGTCAAGCGTTTGGCAGCAGAGGAAACAGGATGTTTGATTAGATATCTAAAGCCGGGTCAGAGAGGACAAACTGAACAGCAAAACAACTTTAGTGGTGCTAGCAGATAACACTGCTTTCCAAAATATACCTCTTTTTTGCCATTTTCTAATTACTCCTGCTAGAGTTTCGATTGTTATTGTATAATATGTATGTCACATAATGAATACATTTACGAAATGAGTGGCAGCTATCTTGCATCTTTTTTGATGTAAATTTGTCGAAAAAAAAGGAAATCAGACAAACTAGGCTGCACTGGTTAGAAAAACAAACAACGTAGTTTGGAATCTTTGTTATGTTGTTGCGGATGTAGCAACAGATTCAACCCACAATACAGCATGACCAATCACAGCGCACCACAGTTCCCAATCACTGGCCAGCACTGTTTAGTAAAAATCATTCAACGTTCTTTACAGCAACCACTCACTGTTGACCACTAATCCTAATGACCACCCACTCGTTACCACTGATTCCAATGAACAGCACCCATTGCTCATCATTCATCCCAATGATCACTTACTGGTCACCACTAATCCCAGCAGCCATTCACTGATCACTCCTAATTCCAATGACCACTTACTGATTACAACTAATCCCAGTGACCATTTACTGACCCCCAAGAAATCCCAGTGACTCCACACATTGATTACCAGCAACTGCTGCTTACACACTGGGGTGTTCACTGATTACCACTAATTCAAATGACAGATTACTGGACCACTGACTGATCAAAATTAGTTCTAATAACCACTCAAGGATTATCACTAATCCCAGTGACCACTCACCGATCGCCACTAATCCCAATGACCACTCACTGATCACCACTAATCCCAATGATCACTCACCGATCGCCACTAATCCCAATGACCACTCACCGATCGCCACTAATCCCAATGACCACTCACTGATCACCACTAATCCCAGTGACCACTCACCGATCGCCACTAATCCCAATGACCACTCACCGATCGCCACTAATCCCAATGACCACTCACCGATCGCCACTAATCCCAATGACCAATCACTGATCACCACTAATCCCAATGACCACTCACTGATCACCACTAATCCCAATGACCACTCACCGATCGCCACTAATCCCAATGACCACTCACCGATCACCACTAATCCCAATGACCAATCACTGATCACCACTAATCCCAATGACCACTCACTGATCACCACTAATCCCAAGGACCACGCACTAATCACACAGTCTCAGTCACCACTCAGTGACCACCAAGAAATCCCAGTGACCCCACTCTTTGATTACCACTAACTTCTACTCACACACTGGAATGTGGCCCATATTATTTTTTTCTCTCCTTAATCAAGGCTGTTAAAATATTCATGCTGCTTAATTTAATCGAGTTCATATTTCATAGTCTGAAATAGTGGCCATGTCCGGCACTGACTCTTGCATCCCAAATCCAGACTCCATGCAGCACTGGCTGACAACACTCCTTTTTGGAAAACCACATCTTACTTTTTTTTTTTTCTACAGGATTCCTTTTCAGCACTAGCATAATTAGCTTAGCTCCACCACTGCCTCCTTCTCAGGCAGGTGCTGTAATCTCACTTTAAACTAGTCGCTCCGAGGGCCGTCCCCTCCATTAGTCTTCATTAACGAGCCATGTGCTTTTGCCATTCTGTCGTTGTCTCAGCTTCTGATTCCATTAACTGTGTACAGCGGGATTGGGGCTCGATGTAGCCCGCTGGAGTTGAATTAGATCATAATCTTTATTTTCTCAGCCCAGACTGATCCCACCTGCCTCTGGGAAGTCTCCATTTAGTCACCTGCAGTGATGGATCTGACTGAGACGATAAATCATTGTAGCTTAAACGAGTAGAACGAGGCTGAGGAGAGGGGATATGAATTTCCTTGCTTAGCATGGTTGAGGTCTCTAGATGCCTGTAACGTTATTTGTCCATAATCCCCCCTTTCTCTCTTTCTCTCTCTTTTAGATTTTTCAGAAGAGGACCGGACTTGACATGGGGATTGACAGGTAGGGAATTAAGTCAAATTAGAAGAAGAAAATGGTGTCCGTTCCTTCAGTCTGAATTAACAGTTGCCATTGTATATTTCAGCTTTTTTTTTTTTTTTTTTAGTTTCATACTTTCAGTCAATTTTTATCTCTGCGCTTAGCTTCAGCTTCCTGCTAGCTCTTGAACATTTAAGACTAGTGCTACAGTACATGTGGCTCTGACACACCACTGAGGGTATTTATTGCTGTGTCAATGGTTGTCCATTCTTTGGAAAATCTTTTAATCTATAAAACTTTGTTTGGTCCATCTACAGTGAGTGTCGTCTGTCATTGGATGTCCTCTATCAGTAAGTTATCTCTATCAATGGGGTTAATTAATTGATTTATTTAATAATTGTATTTATTTATTTACCATTAATCATCTCATATCAACATTAAACATTACTCAACTTCTTTCTCAACTCTTGACAAGACACACCTGGCAATTGAAAACTTGAGAAAATGCCTTTTGAAAGTATTCATAGCCTTGAACTTTTCCATACTTTGTTGTTTATTTTGAGTTTATGTGACCAAAACAAAGTGACACATAATTGTGTAGTGGAAGGAAAATGATGAATGGTTTTCAAAATTGTTTACAAATAAATATCTGAAAAGTGCATGCGATTCTATTAGCCCTCCTTAGTCAATAATTTGTAGAAACACTTTTTTGCTGCAATTACAGCTGCAAGACTTTCAGGGGTAAGTCTCTACCAGCTTTGCACATCTAGAGAGCCGAATTCTTGTGCATTGTTCTTTAGAAAAAAAAACTCTTAGTCAGCTTAGTCAGATAAAGTTTAGTCAGACTGAAAGAAGAGCGTCAGTGAACGGCAAATTTTCTTGTCTTTCTACAGATTCTCAATTAGATTTAGGTCTGGACAATTGTAACACATGAATATGCTTTGATCTAAACCATTCCACTGTAGCTTTGGCTATATGTATAGGGTTGTTGTTCTCTAAAGCCTTTGTCTTATGTCAGCTACCACAACCAGGCACGTACATGGTTTCCGCCACACAAATCGTTTTTGCATTCAGGCCAAAAAGTTACATTTTGATCTCATCTGAGCTGAGCACCTTCGTCCACATACTGGCGGTTCCACAATTTTGACTGGTAGTGTATGCTTATATATATATATATATATATATATATATATATATATATATATATATATATATATATATATATATATATTTTTTTTTTTTTTTTTTTTTCAACACGCTTGCATCACAATGACAAATTTATGGTCTGTTTGATGTCTGATACAACTCCTGCTAAGTTATAACAAAGTTTCTAAGAAAATAAATAAATATATAAAAACATGAAAAAGAGCAGAAATAGACAGGACAATGCATTTATTTATTTATTTTTTTTTTCAGTTACATGGCATGAGATAAATATTAAAACAATGCAACCACACTTGGAGTTCATGAGTCCAACAGCCTTTTAATAACCCAAGCCATAAGATGGACAAACACATGGTTTGACATCTAAAATCTGAAAAGCAAACTGAGATTATGACTGAGATCAATATTAACTTTGCCTAATAGAATCTTCAACCTTGGCTTGTCCTCCATCCAAAAAGCATGCCTTCTTTTATTCTCCGTCCCTGGTGAATCTGTTTATGAAGTTCTGCTTTGTTTGAGAACCAATTACAAGTTTTCTGACTGTACTGTCCCTGAGCTGAGGTCCACATGTTTGGCCTTCTTTTGATGCAAACTGGATTCACAACCACTTTAGTATTTTTTATTTTTATTTTTTATAAGCGCTATATTATTGACATAACTTGATCTAAAATAGGTCATGTGCTTTTTTTGGCAATTATTTTCTATCGAGCTCTGGCTCAGCCAATAGCTTTATCTATTTCAACCCTCCGCACTGTTACGTTTGAGGATCGGGATCCGTTTCCCTGTCAAAACATTACCTCCATTTTGGAGTGGAAAGATTTATGGTTATTTACGGTACTACTTCTCTCAAAGACAAAGACAAAAAAAAAAAAAAAAAAAAAAAAACGGATGTGGGTTCATCCTCCTACAGGCTGCATCTAAATAAAACTGAATGCGCTAGAACGCAGGCATGCTAAATGTGCATCATGCATCATCGCTATATAATACATAAATGGAGCAGTGGTAAAACTTTCTGTACTAGTTATTAAAATTATGATTCTATCAGTTCTCAGGAGTTCTAGAGTCATAAAGAAAAGGAAGTTCTTTTGGGGTAATTATTCTTAGAACCAATGGTAATCATTTGGTTTGACCACATGGACATGTCTTACCAGAAACTGATCCTCAGAGAATGCCCTAAAGAAACTTATAGTTTGTAATACAAGAATATTATTTGTAATAATAATTTAAAAAAAAATCTGATGAGCACATATATATATATATATATATAAAGAAGTTTATATGTACAAAAATATTTACATTGTATAAGCACAGTAAGTTTGTGTCCAAAGCAAATTCTTGGCATTGTTGTGAATATCTATAGAACAAACATTAAGGGTTCCCCAAGAGGACATGACCAAAGAACCGAGGAAACCTTACAGGTGTATAGAGAGCCATTGTTGGATCCATGATCATCACCTCACCAACTGTCATCAGCTAATAAATATACAGCAGAAACAACTGAGAGGGTCCCCAGTGAGCAAGGAACCTTTAACTGCCCCGAAAGCCTTAAGGGTTTTATAAAAGTGTAAAGATGCTGCAGAGATCTGCATAGAACCACCATTGATGTACATTACATTTAGTGATAGGGTTAAATGTAGGACATTTAAGAGCTCAGAGATTGCCCTAGCTTTCCTAAATGTCTCTACTTGTAACACTTAAATGAAACACCAAGAGGGACGAACTGAAGAACCTTTAAAGGTATTTAATGGATCCTCATATAATACTATAGAGGTTACTACTGTACTCTTGATAACTAAGGTCCCTGGCACTCAGAATACAACAAGCATGTCTTATGAACATGTTTAATGGTTAAATCATTCCTACAGTACCTCGATTCACAGAGCTTCACCTCCAAGATCTTAAAAGTCTGTCTTAACGAGCCACGTTCCCATTATGTCTCCCTTGATGTGGGGCCACCATGCTGCTTTTGGACATGTTTAAAACAGTCTGATGATCAAAGAAAGATCTTGTTAGTATGTACTGTACAGTAGTAATGACAAGATTTACTGGTTACTTGCACCTCTTTTTCATTGATGTACTACACGTATGGCATGGACGGGGAATACTGGATGGAGTTATGACCAAGTTGTTATTGGGATGATGTAATGTATGTACAGTGCATTATTGCTCCAAAATGACCTCCTCACACAGGTCCATGCCATGGTGTAGAAGATTTATTTATTTATTTATTTATTTATTTTGATGGTTACCACATTAATAGCACACACCTTGCACTCAGAGAATTTAGCATAAATGCTGGTCGCGGTGTCGATGGACGCAATGAGAATGTACAGTAGTAGGAGTATGATAAGCCACCTGATATAATAATTGTGATAACAGTTTGATTTCACCAGACCTGGTGAGCGCATGATCATGTGCATGAATGGAAATGAATGACAACATGAAAGCCACGTTGAGAACCTGGCAGGGACATGGCTAGGAAGTATGATGAACTTGGTAAATGCACATTTTTCTATATTTTTTTTAGGATGCAGGAACTTCTTCGGCATCAGAGTGTGACAGGGGCCTTGGGTGGCATCTCAAACAACAACAAAGGGTTTTTAGGGTCATACTGTACATTATTAAAAACTTTTTTTTTTGGTTCATCTGAAGAATCCATTAGCATGTAAAACCATAACATCAGACTCACAAAATAAAAGAAAAGCTCATTTCTAAAGATGTGTGTAACATTTAAAAAAAAAAATTTAAACCATAGATTTGTTTTTTTTTCCCCCTTTATTGACCATTATTATTTTTAATTATGGACCTTTTCTATATTTCTGTATAAAGTGATTACATGCCCCTAACCTCCAGCATCAGTTGCTACATTCAAATGTTCGACAAAAGGGTTCTACCTTGTGGTTGAAGATTAAATCTGGCCATCTATCCTGCTTTTCCAGAAGACTACTTTCCATTCAGAGCGAGCACTGGCCCAGATCTATCAAAACCAAGCATCTGTAAGTCGAGAACTCCTGAGGTCGAGGTCTAGTGCATGTTTTTCGCTGTTACTTTTCACTCCTTCTTGTTGTTGGGTCTCTGTTGTCTGGGAGCTGGGATTTTTTTTTTTTTTTTTCTGGCACGGTTACTGAAGCACGAAAAAAGTGAAAAAGCAAAAAGCACTTGCCCAAGAGTCCGGAGATTCTTCGCACTCCAGTGACTGCTTTATCGGCGGGTGTGTACTGGCTGTTCAGGCCGGCTCTTGGCTCTGGACGATATTGCTTTGATAAGAGAGAGAGAGAGAGAGAGAGAGAGAGAGAGAGAGAGAGAGAGAGAGCTCTGTGGAGGAGGCAGCTAGCTGGAAAAGGCTGGCCGTTCTCCTAAATCCCATCTGACTTTAAAAGGAGAATGTCATGTGTCACTCCTGGACACTTCCTGTCTATAAACCCTTGTGTTGAGTTTTGTGTAGCAATGAACTGATGTGATATTTTTCAGACTGCATACAATTGAAATAAACATTTAGTTTCAATCCCTCAGCAGCATCACAAGATAATTATTCAGCTCTTATTATACACTTCTGTTGTATATCACTGCTACAGTAGATGTGCACGTCTCTTGATGATCAGTTTATTTGTATTGTACCACGATGTCACTGTAATCTTTTCATGAACATGTCACGGGTAGCAGACTAACGTCTTGTAGCATGGCACAGTATCAGATGCTGGTATCAGGGCATTTATTTATTTATTTATTTATTTATTTATTTATTTATTTATTTAGAGTGAAAGCAAATAAGCACAGTATCGAGCGATACCCGATGGCGGTATCCGTATTGATGTGCGCATCGATCTGTTTGCCAGGGCAGCACAGTGCTATAAATTCTAGTTAAACACATTTACAAATTTCTGGACTTCATGCTGTTTCATCCATAGCAGTGTATTAGTACAGCTTCCAAGATGAGCACAGATACAGCATCATCCATGTAGGGGTCCAGGCTGATACAGTAGGTGATGTTGCTGGAGCAGATGTTGGGGGGGGTGGGGTGGCGTGGGGTCGGCGTCGGGGTTTACACAAAAAAAAACAACAGAAAATCTCACTCTTCTATACTGTATACAGGTTTGGGGGGTGGGGGTGGGGGGGGTAGACAGGGCACACGGTGGACAGGGTGCCAATCCATTTAAGGGCACACACACACACACACACACACACACACACACACACACACACACACACACACACACACTCACACACTCATTCAGACTACAGGCCATTAGGGGAAAGCCAATTTGCCTAATCTGGATGTCTTTGGATTGTGGGAGGAAACCCACCATGCACAGGGAGAACTTGTAAACATTGAAATCCAACAATAAATCTGTTGCCTATACATTAGTTTTAAGGTTTAGGTATGTGACCTACATTACTGCTCAGCACGCCACTGAAATGTTGAAGCAGTTTGCATGCATGTCACACAGGATGTAGCTTATAGCTCATAATTACAGTATAATGATGTAGTAGTGACAACATGACCTTAGCATGTCCTTAGCATTTCATAACATTCCTTAAAATGATGAGTTATGAGTGGTTAAGGTCACAACGAAACCATGTAGTTTGGAAGTCATGTTTTTTTTTTTATTTTTTTTCGATCACACTCTCATTTTAGCAAGTTTGTTTTAAAAAAAAAAAGAAAGTTAATAAATTTTCCGTTCCATCAGGGCGCCGGAGCCTGTCGCTAAAGGTCAAACACCAGAGGTTTCTTTAGGTTCGGATAGCTGCGAGAGACCAAACGCTTAAGTAAAGCTGAGATGATATTGCAGAAGCATCTCCGCACGCGTGTGTCTGCCTCTAAGGCAGGGTTTTTATTTCTCCATTGGAAGTGATAAACCAAGCCATTTGAAGTTACTGCCAGTCACCGAGGTTAATCATCTTAACTGTGAGGACAGTTAAGTATTTGTGTTAATCCTGTGCAATGGATGACAAGATGGAAAGAGAGGGAGAGAATAAAAAAGTTTAATGGATCCAAGCAGCAATGGATGAGCAGAATGATTCATGAATCAGTTCATTCATACATGACCCAAGTAAAATATGATAATAACAAACATTCAGGAAAGAAATCAGCTGTCATGTATATAAGAGTCCATATGGTATTATATGTGTGTGTGTGTGCGTGTGTGTGTGTGTGTGTTTGAGACTATATAGGGAATTGTTCAAATATTTATATTCATTCATTCATTCATTCACTCATTCACACACTACAGGCGATTTGAGAATGCAAAAAATAAAAATGTATGTGATTATTTACTGTATATACTTAAATGTCATTTTAGTTACTAAAAATAATTTTAATAAAAAGTAAATCATACTTAATGAACAACAGACAAACGATTTTACAGTCTTGAGCAGAAAAGTGGGTCTGGAGAATAATCTTCTCTTTAATTACTGTAGTTCTGTAGATCCAAAAAAGAAAAAAAAGAAAAAAATAGTCAATGAACTTTAAAACTGCATTCGAAAACCATTTTGGTAATGAACCAAATCAAAGTTCATTAAAGTTCAGAGAATTTCACCTATAATCAAGCTGTTTATAATTATTTCTTAGCATTTGAAATTTGCTGCTGTTAAAAGGTCTCCATTTTTTCTAACCCCATATTCACCTTGGCAAATAACAAAAAAAAAAAAAAAACATAATTGAAATCATAATTTAATGTTGTGTGAGTATGTTGTGTGTTTTACTTATGTTTGTGTTGCTATGTTATTTCTTAAAATAACATTTGCAAAATAATACTTTACGGGTGTTTTTTTTCTGAAACACAACAGGGTCAATTAATTAGCACTTCAATAAAGAAAACAAAAATCAAGTTATGAATATATAAGTATGAAATCTGTTTCTACATGAATGTATTTAATTTGTATTTAAAATCATTGATTCACTCTAAAATGTTCAATTGTATTTGTCATACATACATTATAAATAGTAATACTACTACTACTACTATAATAATAATAACAATGATAATAACAACAACAACAACAACAACAACAATAATAATAATAAAAATAATAATAATAATAATAATAATAATAATAATAATAATAATAATAATATAATTATTTATAATATAATAAGCAATATAACACTTGAAGTCATGCTGTTGTACTGAAGCCTGGTTACTGAAGATATCACAGCCGTGCTGATATTAATGACAACAGCACAACTTCGAGTGTCTGCTTTTATATTGCTTTTATTAAATGTGGAAACAGTTCCACAAACACCATTTCTAACCTTTATATTTATTTACTTTAGTTCAGTTACTCTACATAAAACAGTATGCTATGATAACAATATTTGTCATGTTTTTTTTTCCCCTAAATATTAAAATACTCCACAGAGCTCAGATTGTGCAATGTGTTGATTCAGTTTATTTTATGCATTTTTTTTCAGAGTTCTTGTTAAAATCCAACACTTTATTTCACAGCTCTTCCCCGTCCCGCAGCCTACTGCGCTGCCCTGATGGTGTGAGTAATCAGTTGCCATGGAGACTGCATGTGACAGCAACAACGTCCGTCAGGAATGACAATAGCCTGGCATCTGGCAATCTGTTTGCTGCAAAATATTTGTTTTATTTATTTATTTTTTTTTTTTAATCAGACATGTACGAAATGATAAAATGGTCCAACACATCGTCTACAGTCACCATGTCATACTCAGCTTACAGAAACATATACAGATCAGCCAAAATATTACAGTCGGCTGCCTAATATCATTTAGTTCCCATT
Organism: Clarias macrocephalus; assembly: GCA_011419295.1. Classification (NCBI taxonomy): domain Eukaryota; kingdom Metazoa; phylum Chordata; class Actinopteri; order Siluriformes; family Clariidae; genus Clarias; species Clarias macrocephalus. The sequence continues at coordinate 21,206 of JAAGKR010003202.1, forward strand.
GTGCCACCAAAACATCTCTGAGGCACTGAGGCTTGGGCTCCACTGGATTTTTGAAGGTGTGCTGTGGTACTGTACGGATCAGATGGCCTACATGGATGCGATTTGTTTATCCAGCACATCCCACAGATACCTGACCAGACTGAGTTAAATCTGTGTCACATGCACAGCACAGTGAATGGTTTCTTTCCCAGCTTGGAGAAAAGGGTTTAGGGCCTCCCTCTTCTTCTTTCTTCTTTGTCTTTCAGCTGTTCCATTTCAGGGGACACCACAGCGAATCACCTGAATCTCCATCTTACCTTCTCCTCCAGTTTTCCACCGGCACCCTGTAGGTTAAACAGCACCGGTGGCGGCTGTTGTTAACCCAAACCGCAATCCAGCCGGTATGGAAGTCATGGTAATGATTCGCATTATTGATTTGGCAAATGTTTCACAACCACCTGCAGTTATCCAGACTTGGGACTGGGACAAGGACCTTCCTGAAGCACCCAAAGTGGAGGATTACTGGATTATTCCCCCAATTTGGAATCCAAGTCAACACCTTGACCTCTTTGTCATGTTCCTCAGACCATTCCTGAACAATGTTGCCATGGAGTAATAATGTTTAGTTTTGTAGATGGTGCATGTCAATGTAACATCCAAATGATTGGTAGGTCGCAAGGCTTCCCATACATGTGACATACACACACCTGGGGAAGAAGAAACATGATTTATCAGAACAATAAATGATAATTTCATCAATTGCTCCATGATCCAGTCCTGATGTTCACATGCACACTGTAGGAGCTTTTAGTGGTGGACATGGGTCAGCATTGAGATCCTGGCCAGTCTGCTGATAGGATGTTTTTTTTAATTTTTATTATTATTATTATATCTTATTGTACTTCATACAAACATGACTAACTCAATTTTACTGCTTGAAAATGTCTGGGTTTTACTTATTAATACTTTGCACACATTTATATTAAGCCCGTTGTTGCAAAGATATTTAAAGGTCTTCTTAGCAAGCTGCACTGTAAAAAAAACGGTAAATTTTACGGTAAAAAACTGGCAGCTGTGGTTGCCAGAATTTTACCGTAAAAAATACGGTAGCACCGTTTTTGCACAGAAAAAAAAATAACCGTAAATTTGGCAGACGTCTACCGTAAAAAAAATATGGCAACAGTGTTTTTGGTTGTACTCATTACACTTTATAGATTTTAATAGTTTTTTTTTTTTTCCCCCCGAGCCTGGCCGGGAATCAAACCCAGACCCTGGAGCTGCAAGGCGACAGCACTAACCACTGCACTACTATACTTGCTATGCAAGTGTTGTCGTTGTTGGTCTTCCTCGGTTTCCCCACGTCCCCCCGCACTCCAACTATGACAACACTTCTGGAGCAAGCATGGTGGTGTAGTGGACAGCACTATCGCCTTGCACCTCCAGGGTCTGGGTTTGATTCCCGGCCAGGCTCAAAAAAAAAGAACAATTAAAATCCGTAAAATATACAGTATAATGAGTGCGATCCCGTGTTTTTTACAGTAAACTTCTGGAAAACCACAGCTGCCGTTCTTTTATCGTAAAATGTACGGTTTGTTTTTTTACAGTGCAATAACGGTGCTACCGTGTTTTTTACGGTAAAATTCTGGCAACCACAGCTGCCAGTTTTTTACCGTAAATTTTATTTATTTTTTTTTACAGTGTGCAATGCACTGTGTGTTCTGCCTCTATTGTATCTAAGACAGCAGTAACATTTCCAGGATTGTTTGGATTGGACCAGATGGGCTATTGACGAGCATTTGTTGCCCATGACCAGGTCCACCAGTTGAGCTCTTTTGTTAGGTACAGTATTAAGAAAAATAACCTGTTGTTTTGAAGATCTTCTGACCCAGTTGGCTGTACAGAACATCACGATCTGTCCCTTACTAAAGTCACTTGCCCATTTTTCCTGCTTCCAACATATCACCCCTGAGAACTGCCTGTTCTCCCCTTAGCAGACGTCACTGTAATGAGACTATCTTATTCACTTCAGTGGTTTTAATGTTATATATAATCACGGTTTAACCACCGGATGTATATGTTCATGTTGCTGTCATGTACAGCGTATCTGTGTTTTTCATAGGATCTAGAAGAAGCGCTGTAGAAAAAAAAAAAGACACTTCATTTATTCACTTGTTAAGTCTGGTGTCATTTATTATCATCCCCATTATTTATTACTTTCTGTCATTTTGATAGAACGAGTGTCCTGGTTCTGTAAAATTGTGATTGACTGATTCATTTAATCTAGAACAACTAACAACTTCATACGGAAAAAGGAATTCAGTAGATATAACTATAAACTCAGTGTACATAATCTAAAATCGGAATTCGGGGCAAGAACCATCTGCAGTGCATCGTGGGATTGAACAAACAGACTGGATTATACTTTTAGACAAAGCTATGAAGTAGAAAGAGTCTTAAAAAAGCACACTGTATAGTTATTAGGGTCAATTTGTTGAATCAGAACAATCGATCCTTTTGGTAAACAAACCTTAAAGAGAAAAGGGGGGAAAAAAAAGAAAAATTGGACAAGAGTTTTGCGGGAAGAAATAACTCGAGCATAAAGAACATCTCAAAAGCACCGAATAAATGCTTTAAAAATATGAATCTGTTATAGACCGAGATAAAATTAGTCATATTTTGAACTTGTCCTACATTTTTTTCTTACTTCATACAAACATGACTAACTGAATTTTACTGCTTGAAAATGGGTTTTACTTATTAATACTTGTACACATTTATATTAAGCCAGTTGTTGCAAAGATTTATCAAAGATTTATTATTTGACTGCAGTACCGTATCATGCTGTCCTTCCATGGCACACATTTAAAGGTCTTCATAAAACAAAACTATGAACCTGAAGCCTGTTAGCGCAAAAAAAAAAAAATAATAATAATAATAATAATGTTTAGGAACAATAAATATCTGAAAGTCATTAAAGTAACCCATTGCTGAGGAATATCAAAGTCCAAACCATGATCGTACACTGATCCGCTACAACACTAACAGCAGCGGTAGGTGAATTGAATAGCATTGATAAGCAATTATACACTCATGGGCATCATCAAAGCTCACCCATGCCTGCGGGAACCGAAGGCCAGCCGAACTAACAGAAGAGGCAATGCAGCACATATTGCTGAAAAACGTCAATGCAGACTATGATAGGAGGATATCAGGAGACTCAATTCATTACGGCGTTCTGCGTAGGAGGCTTCGCGTGCAAAACGTTCATGATTGTTGATCCAGCTTCCAAACTCCCCAGACCTCGATCAATCTGATCAAGTGCAGAAAAAAATAAGTCTGATCCATTGTGGCCCCACCCTACAGTACCCAATAACCTGCTGTCAATATCCTGGAGCCAGGCACCACAGCACACCCCAGAGGAGTTGTGGAGTAATGCGCCGAGGGGCCAGAGATGCCCCGGTGACACTATACTGGGCTGAATGTTTTGGGTTTTAATCATGTGTTATGCCTGAATGGTATTCACTTTGAGAATTAGCTCAAAATGATGTAGGCTAAAGGCTTACCTTTGTCAGACCATTAGTGACTCCAGATGAACTAATATTAAAAATAGATCTTGAGATAAATCCGTGATCCTCATGTCAGTCTGTGCCGCAGCATAGAGGAACGGGAACATTTTCAGCTCTGGCTTGTTACAGCTCATTTCTGCCCGTGAAATTACATTTATCCATTCTTTTCAACTATGAAAATGCAGCAAGACCCATTTTAACAGACACTTAAAAAGCATCATCTGTTGAAATCTAAACAAGAAACAAGAAAGCCCGAAACAAAAAGAAAAATAATTACTGATTTCCGTGCCAATATTAGCCGCTTTTCCCCCGGATGAGCTTCTGGCTTCAACTTAAGGAGAATGTCAATAATCCCATTATTATTATTTATTTTTTTATTTTTTTGCTTTTGGTTACTGTCACATATGCATCTGATAGGAAGAGTTTGTTTGTACTCATAACCTCCCAGTTCACCTCATAATCTTAATTAAATCTGCCCAAAGCCTGAACCACCGTCAAGTGAGCGTCCAAATCTTAATCAGAGCGAGTCAAATCCCGAACACGCAGCGGTAAACACTCAGCACAAAGGATACATGATTTATGACAAGAGAGAAAAGAAGAGCAGAAGGGAAAAATAAACATATGGAGCTGCAAAGATAACCGTGTGCTGAACATTCCTGTCCTTTTTTTTTTTTTCTTCACTTTTTTTTTTTTTTTCAAGTGAAGAGTTGTTTATTGTTTTGGTTAAAACTGAACAAGTGGAAAAGAAATTGAACTCGTGTGCAACTATGAGAAGATTTATTGGGAAATGAAAAACTGGATATGAAATCAATATTATTTATTTTTCACAATGAAAAAAAAAAAGGTCATTGAAAGGGATTATTTTGTTGCTTGTAATTTACCTAAAGAACCTTAAAGACTAAAATAACTTATAAAGATATGTGATACGGTATAATAATATGAATAATCAAATGCAATACTACAGATATGTTTTAGCTAGCATCTCAATTACAGTACTGTGCAAAAGTCTTGACCCCCCCCCTTTTTTTTTACCAATTTTTTTTTTTTTTTTGGATTTAAAATACAATAAAAAATCAGGTTCCCTCATTTTGCCTGGTTCATACCTCAAGTTAGATGGTTTCATGATTCACAGGTCACTGTGTGGCTTAACACACGAAATACATTCCTCTAAAACTGCTCAGGTACAGGGAATGGACTGAAAATCAGAGGTAAAAAACTCCTTCAGGAAGCCTGGAGAACTATTTCTCAGGACTGCATTTATGAATACAAACAACGTCTGGCTCTTTGGAAGCAAAAATATAAAGAAAATGAGGGAGCACGGTTCCGTATTATGTTGAATTCCCGTAAGATAACCTTACAATCCAATATTATTTCAGCTTTCTAATGACAGGATTGAATCCTCAAAGCGTCAGAGCTCTATCTAACAGCGTCAACGATCTTCCCCTATTGTTACATGAGCCGTGTGTTTCCCTCCAACCTCCTCGATCGCTCGTTTGTTTCCTTAAGCACTACGGAGATTCTAATTATCTAATTAAGCGAGGTTGCTGTTCGAGGCGTCCTCCTGTGTCATGATGATAGCGAGCTCTTCCCATCTGTCAGCTTCGGCTGCGGAGTCAGCAATCAGGCTGCGCTGCCAGATAATGATGTTCAGACCCATCACTGGGACCTTCTCGGAAATAAGTAAATAAATAAATAAATAAATAAATAAATAAATGAATGTATAAATGAATGAATGAGGAGCTGCAGAAGGTCCATGGTTTGCTAACAATAACTTTAACTAGAAGTGGATAACAACTATAACGTTTTGTTCTTGTACCGCTTGGAACGTTTTATGCTAAAGTTAATAAGAGATTGGATTTGTTGTGGGATAAGTGGAATAAATACATTTCAGGATGTGCTGTTATTGGAAACTAATCAACCTCAGGTTGTACCAATAGCTCTTCATCACATCAATGGATTATTGATTATTTAGCGATAACGTCACATTCTGAAGTGTATTAATATCACTTTCTGTTTTGCTACCGGTATGAAACAATCATGCATTTATCCATATCACATCTAATCTTATGTAATCTTATATAAGGAATGTCTAATTCCCTACATACTGTGTTTAAAGAGCCTACTTGGGAAGTTAAAAGCATTAAATCTCCAAAGGACCCTCGAGGAACTCAACAAAGGCTTGAGTTTATATTTAAAAACTTATTGGGCACTTATACGGAGCTGACTGAAGGTTTTCAGACCCCTTTAGGTTTCACACTCATCTTAAAATGTCCCTCATCATTGTAATCAAATAGATCAAATCAAATCAAATTTAGCATAAATATTCAGACATTTTTAATGACATATGCCACTGAGCTTTGGTGCACCTGTTCCTATCACTGGTCCTTGAGATGCTTCTACCACTTTTATTAGACATAATTATGAAAGGCACACACCTGTCTATATAAGGTCTCACTGTTGATTGTGCATGTCTGAGTGCAAACAAAGCCAAGACACCATGGGATTTAACTGTAAACCTGCAAGAGAGGATTCAGTAAAAACACTGAATCTGGGGAAAGATATAAGAACGTTTCTGGAGCAATAAAAGATCCCAAGAGCATGAAGCCTACATAAATGTCAAATGGAAGAGATTTGGAACAAACAACAGTCTTTCCAGATGTGGCTGCCCAACCAGAGTAATCTGGGATGAAGTGCTTTGGTCAGAGAGGAAACCAAGAACTTAAGGGTCGCTACAGTATAAATGAGATCCCGAGGTCCCCCGTGGGGACAGGAGAGACTTACAGAACAGCAGCCGTCTCTGCCACGCTCCATCCTAGCCTCTACGGTAGAGCTATCAGACAGAAGCCATTCCTCAGTAAAAAAGCACATGACAGCCAACTGGGAAAAAAAAGCTAAAGTTCCTTGAAGGACTCTCAGACCATGAGAAACATAATCCTCCGGCACAAAGATTCAACTATTTGGAATCAGGAATTCGGACTTTGCAAATCACCTAAATAAAACCTTTCCTACAGTCAGACATGGTAGTGGCAGCATCATGGTGTGGGGATGTTTTTGAACGTTTCTTGTTCCTTTACGCTTGAAGCACTTCATGATGATGGGTGTGAGTGCAACAGGCCGGTAGACATTGAGACAGGACACAGAAGACTTCTTCGGCACGGGAACGATGGTGGTAGACTCGAAGCATGTGGGAACGACGGATGTTGAAGATGTCGGTGAGAACATCTGCCACTGGTGAGAGCACACTGCCTGGGATGTTGTCTGGTCCAGCACCTTTACATGGGTTGACTCTGCGTAGAGTTTTCCTCACATCAGCCGTGGTGAGACACAGCACCTGGTCGTTCGGAGGAGCGGTGGTCTTCCTCACAGTCACATCATTCTGCATGAACTGTTGAACCGTGCCGAAGCTGTTCAGCGCATCTGGCAGGTGATGAGGTCCTGAAGTTGGTCGTGTTTATCAGAATATGTCCTTAGTTGAGTTATTATGTTAAGGTTGAATGACTCTGCCAAGAAGAATGGAAGAAACTTCCAACAGAAATGTGTGCCAAAGATCAACTGTTGATCATTCACAAGAAGACTCGCGGCTGTCACTGCTGCAAAGGATGAAAAAATGCTACTGTACATTTCAAGATGAGTGTGGATCATGACAAAATGTGGAAAACTTAAAAGGGTCTAAAAACTTTCTGTCCACACTGTATATCTCGATTTATAAACAATTTCTACCAGAATTAAGCGGGAAGGTCACCCATGACCAAAAATACATCATTCAACTTAAAAGAAATGCATAAAAATATGAATATCTATCCGTAGATGCAGTCAGCTCTCAGTGCCTAAACTAAAATTGAACAAAAGCTCTTGAGATGAAATATAAGAAAAATAAGATGAGGCACCTCTGTGCCCCTCTAGAGAGGCCAATTCGATCCTTCAGAGAGCTTTAGAGAAGTTGTTCAGATAAGCCCGCTAGTAAGAGCTGTCAGCTCCCGGCACCGTTCCCACAAAAGGGAGGCAGGAGGCATGAAAAACTTTGCCTCGCACCTCTCTCTTGGCAGCGCAGCTCCTCAATAACGGCAGCTCGACAGCCTTGCAGTGCCAATTGACTGTGAAATGAATCCACTAAGAGTTGCAAAGGCTGTTGGATTCCGTATTTATTGCTGCATTAGCTTGCGCTTTATTCCCAGCGGTGGACAATAATAAATAAATTAAAACACTCAGGCCACTCGCCGAGTCCAAATATTCATAAACATTTATAAAGTTCAGATTTAAAAGTACCAAATGTAATTTTTCTTTTTCTAATTTTTTAAAATTATTTTATGTTAAGGACCTGTAGGGACGGAGACACACCCGTGGTGCGACAGTTCACACTCAATTCATGCCAAATTGTCTACTCATATCCAGGAAAACATCTGGGCTCATTTGGCCTGGCTTCAGCTCATATTTTATTTAGGCAAATTTTCAAATGAAGGAGATTTCCTCAGGACTGCAACATGGCTGAATTCAAACACTCAATCCAAGCCTGAGAACAAGTATACAACTATTATGTTGGTGGTGAAGGTTAGACAAATTCATTCACGCTTTAAAGTTTTGTCGCCCCACAGCTGCAGGGCTGGTGGTTCACATCTTGCCTCGAGCCTGTGGAGTTTGCATGTTCTCCCCATGCCTGCCGGGATTCCTCAGACTACTCTAGTCCGGAGACATGTGCTGTAGGTTGCTTGGTGTTTCCAAATTACCATGTAGTGTATGATTGAGTGTTTGAGTGTACATGTGCCTGTCTAAGTACTATCAGCCCTGACACTATGACCACCTGCTCAATATCGAGTACAGTAAAACTGTTGCCACCGAAACGGTAAGAACCTGTGTGTTTTGACGCCTTTCTTTCACACGCCTTCACTCCCCATGTGCATCAATGAGCCTTGGCCGTCCATGACCCTGTCTCTGGTTTACCAGTGGTCAGCTCTAGGTATGGCCTGACCACTGCAGGCCTGGAACATCTCACAGCACCATTAGTTTTGGCGTTGCTCTGACCCAGTCATCTACTGTAGCTATCACAATTTGGCCCATCCTACAGTAGTTACAGTTACCATATCTCGTGCCAATGGCAGTGAGTGTGTATAATAGGCAGCAAGTAAATACTTTGTCCCAAAGTTGATGTGTTGCCCTGAGATGGATTGGCACCCTGTACAGAGTGTACCTCGGCTTGTGCCCCAAGTCTCCTGGAATAAGCTCCAGGCCCCCCGCGACCCTGATAAGTGAGTTGATGGAAAACAGAAAGAAAAATGTTGGAAACAGAAAGAATGTGTAAGCGTAAGGATTTGAATGACTTTGACAAGGGCCAAATTGTGATGGCTAGACAACAGGGTCAGTGCAACACCAAAAATGCTGGTCTTGAGGGATATTCCTGGGCTTGAGTGGTGTGAATTGACAGGAAGTGCAAAGGAATTAAAACCAGTTAACTGGCAAAAGGGTCATGGGCAGCAAAGGCTCACTGATGAACATGGGAGGAGAAGCCTGGTCCATGTACTCTCATCCAATGTACAGTAAGTGCTTCAGTAGCTCTAATTGTTGAGAAGGTTAATGCTGGTCCATCGAAAGATGTCAAAACAGACGGGACATTATTGTTTTGTTGGCTCAAAGGGGGGGGGGGGGGGGACCTACTCAATGATAAACTGGTGGTCATAATGTTATGGTTGATCGGTGTATGTAGTACAATATATGCTTTCGAGATGATCAGATGACGGACATGAATGATCAGGTTACTGGCAAAAACATGAATGCGTACGCCGCAGTTCTCACATGCGTTCCTGCTCCCGAAGTTTTGTAACCATGCAGCACAACACGTACAGCACCTCATTAGTGGCCCTCCTGAACGCGCTTTTCCTCGAAACCCGACTACCGATTCAGGATGGATGTCTGTGTGAAAAATGTCTCCTGGTGGCCATGTTGACAGCCTCTGTGCCGTCCCTCTCTTATACACAAACGAACACACAAACACCCACACAGACACCACTGTACAGATCCTAATGAGCTGAAAGGCTGCACACAGAAAAGGGAGGACAAATTACTACAGCGAGACGGATTTGTCCATACAAAAAAAAAAATAATAATAAATAAATAAATGTCATCACCAGTGCTGTGTCCTGTTTAGATGTCAAGATGAGGTAAGCATAGCTCTAGTATTTCCTGGTAGGAAAACGAAAAAAAAAAATTGAGGCATATATTAATAATAATAATAATAATAATAATAATAATAATAATAATAATAATAATAATTTGTTTCAGGCACATGTGAGTGAAATGAACAGGAAGCATCACAAATCTGAGTTTGGCACAATTTGATAGTCGCCGTAGCAAAATGTTCAGAAATGCTTTAAAAGAGAAATGTTCGTTTATTCATCTTCATATCGTGAGGTTTCATTAATTTATCTCCCATAAGAAATCGTACTATGGTATGTACAGTACAACTAATCATCGTACTTCAGACATTAACCATTTTGTGCCATTTTCCTGATTGAGTGTGTGTTGTTAGAATGTGGGTTTAATTGTGTAAACTCTTGCTCTCTGTGTGAGAGAGTTCTAAGAATAAATCGCGTTGTCTTCTGATTCGCCTCCGGTTGTCCTGTGACACTATAGCACATGAGGTATTGTATGAAATGATGTACTAGGAATCAATAATTTACCATAGTGTGGTACATGTTCTATATCACCAAGTAAAAAAATCCCATGCATATGGGACAGGTATCATCGGATTACCATAGTACTGTATGTATACCACGGTAAAACGTCCTATTGAGACATATACAGTATACAGTAGTTTACCTGCAAATCTTAAAATTCTAATTTTATTTCTCACGTACACAACCATAAACATTAAGATGTGCAGTGAAATGCTTATATGACTGTTCGTGACTTACAAAAGAAAGATGAAAAAAAAAATAACAAGGTACAGTAAGAAGAGGCAGGGTGCACTCGAAAAGATTATGTAAAATATACTCTAAAATCTATCTACAAATACACAGTTACAATACAATTATTTTCAGTTCGGTTCAGTAAAATTCAGTTCAGCCTTTATTCATTACATATAAATTACTGCACAGTGACATTATTCTTTATTCTTCGCTTACTCCAGCTTTTTGTTGGAAGGCAGGAGTCAGAGCGCAGGGTCAGGATTTTTTTTTTTTTCATGGCGCCCCTGGAGCAGACAGAGTTAAGGGCCTTGCGGAGCTGGGGCTCGAACCAACGACCTTCTGATCAATAAATAATAATAATAAAAAAAATTATAGAAATATATTAAATGTATAATGTAAAAAGTATAAAATGTATAAATGATATGTAATGTGCAAAAAAAAAAAAGAAAAAGGTATTTGAGGGTAAGATATGACTTGTACATTAGCAGTATGAGCGAAACATGGAGTATGAAATGAGCAGCAGCAGTGGTATTGTCTGAGTTTTAAAGTGCAAAGTTCCATTATAGTATAATATATAGTTTTAAACCCAATTCACTTCCCTGATTTACATTTCAATAGAACCAGAACAGATGGAAGTTTACTTTGCCTTTAAAACAATGACATGTTTCTCCAGGAGGCCTCCAAAACTCAACTTGAATCTGGGTGAAGATATCTGCACCAACCGACACGTTTTCCAGGAGAGTTCATGAGGAGTTCATTATAATCGGGACAGTCCCCGTAAATACTTCATGAACACACACTGCGGGAGCTTACAGACATGAAACACACCAACACGCTGTTACATCACACAGCTTTAATTCTGAAGAAAAAGCCAGCAGGGTCCGGGTTCATTTTTATACGTGCAGCCTCGCTTCAGGCCAATAACAGGCAAAGAGTCTTTGATGTGCTGAAATAAAGTGAGAAATAAAGCTGTAACATCTCACTCGTAGACTGTAAATGTTGACTTGTGGCAGCTACTGAATTGTCTACCGCGAACTCGCTGCTTCGTCGCCATAAAAAGTACCGCAGGATGTTTCTTCAGTTCATTCAGTAATCATTTACAGCATGGTCGTGAAGCCGTTCAGGATGGATGATGATTCGAAATAGCCATGAAAACAGACACATTTACATTCTGAAACTGAAACTATTTAATACGCTAATAAACATGAGCATAATCATGAAACGTGTGCCGTGTAATCAGAAGGAGTTCTCAAGCTGATGAGGCAGGATGCGAGTGCATAAACTCAGCGTGGGTTTTATTAAGTGCAATCTAGGAATCAAAGTAGGGGAGTAATCAGAATCCAAATCTGAATTAGAATCAGTTTATTTCACCATGCATGTTGAATGTACAAATTCCTGGCACATGCAATGACAACAGTGACAACCATGGTGAGATGTTACTGTGCTTACAGGATGGATCAAGAAGTCAAGGCTTGAGAAGTCCTAACGAGACATGAACATTTTTATCATCAAATAAAACGTGGAATTTAAAACAAAGAGACACAAATCGCTTTCCAATCCCAAACAATAACCTTGCACCTTCAGGGTTGGGGGTTTGAGTCTCACCACCGGTCCTGCGTGGAGGTTTCTCACTGTTTAGTGGATTTCCTCCAACACACCAAAGACATGCACTGTTGGCTGATTGGCATTTCCAAATTGGCCAAGTTAAGCCTTTATTTGTCACATATACGGTGCAGTACTGTACAATGAAATTCTTTCTTTGCATATCCGAACATAACTGGGGTCAGAGCGCAGGGTCAGCCATTATACAGCGCCCGTGGAGCAGATAGTGTTGAGGCCCAACAATGGCAACCTGGTGGAGCTGGGGATTAAACCGCCAACCTTCCAACAGTAACTCAGTGCCTTAGTCCTCTGAGCGACCACTACATTACCACTGTACAGTATTATTGCTATCTGAGTCTTTGTGCTTTGCAGATGGTTGGTTCCTTACCAAGCATGTAACCCACCTTGTGCCAAAAGTTCCCTCGGACAGGCTCCAGGCCCCCACTAGTCTACACAAGATAAGCAGTATAGAAAGAGGATGGATGGACAGTTAATTTTTAAATGAACTATCACAATGACATAAAAAATCATTAATACACTTGTTCTATACAGCCAGCTTCACTGTGTGTCCCTCTTTCCACCTGATATATAAACATTCTCCACTGAATAAACCTTTTTTTAATTTTTTTTTATTTTTTATTATGACAAATAATGGTTATTTTGCTCATAAACACATATTCTTACACTTTACTTTTTTGTATATCATTAGAATTATTTCTTATTATTTGCCCTGAAACAAGGGTTTGGTCTTAGTGGATTTTTAAATGAACCCAATTTCGTAAAAAAAATCAATAAAAAAAATGTTAAAAAAAAAAAAAAGCAAAACCATGTAATTAACTGTATATATATACTGCAAAATTCCCAGTGTGACTAATGGTCACGAATGTACTACGGGTGTTAATTCAAGACTAAGGATTTATATATATACACAGTACAGAGCAAAAGTTTGGACACCCCTTCTCATTCAGCGAGTTTTCTTTCTTGTGTTCTTTCTTGTGTTCTTTAGCCCAAACGCGTCTCTTCTGCTTGTCGCCTGTCCTTAGCAGTGGTTTCCTAGCAGATCTTCTACCATGAAGGCCTGATTCACACAGTCTCCTCTTAACAGTTGTTCTAGAGACGTGTCTGCTGCTAGAACTCTGTGTGCCATTGACCTGCTCTCTGATCTGAGCTGCTGTTAACCTGCGATTTCTGCGGCTGGTGACTCGGATGAACTTATCCTCCGCAGCAGAGGCGACTCTCGGTCTTCCTTTCCTGGGCCGGTCCGCATGTCAGCCAGTTTCTTTGTAGCGCTTGATGCTTTTTGTGACACTTTCAAAGTTTTCCCAATTTTTCGGACTGACTGACCTTCATTTCTTAAAGTAATGATGCCACTCGTTTTTCTTTACTTAGCTGCTTTTCTCTTGCCATAATATAAATTCAACCTCTTTGAATGACAAGGTGTGTCCGAACTTTTGGTCTGTACTATATATATATATATATATATATATATATATATATATATATATATATATATATATATTTTTTTTTTTTCAATTTATAAAAAAATACATTTTTTTTTTCTTCCAAAGAACGAACAACATGATTCCTTCCCCAAAGGGGGTCTATTACTCTATTATTGTAATTCCCATTTTTACCACTAGGGACAATAAGAGCTCTATAGTACTAAATCTGATCTGGAAATCACCACTTTTTAAATATGTTTTTAAATTATAAGTATTTCAATAGTATTAAAATTTTGCAGAGTCATTCCCGATACTCTGATGATGCCTGCGCACCACATTACATCAGATTACAGTAATTTATTCTTCTTTTTTTTTTATCATCTCAAAAACGAATTGCAGCTTTGATCGCTGAACGCTCGCGACAACCAAAAAAGAAATAACAACAGATTTTAAACAGAGATAAACACTGTGTATTTTGCGCGGCTAATCTTTGATGGTGATGGTGATATTTGTTGATGTGTAAGTGTTTTAAGAGCGTGCATGCACAACACACAGCAAGCGTGCCATTATCTCAGCAAGCCGGCGAGCTCGGCTGTCAGTACACCACTTTGAAACCCGGCTATTTATTCACTCTGGTTGCGGCAATGAATCTAATAAGAGATAAAAAATCTCACGCTGAGAAGTTTGTTTTAATTTATGCCCCACGGAGGCCCGCGGCGGAGCGAACTGGCTGGAAGCGACGCGAGATCTGATCTGTAATTGGCACGGGTTCTGATTTCAGCAGCAGTCAGCGCATTACCATATGAATGCGATTGAATGGAATTAAAATCAGAGAAAGAAACGCATTGTTTTTTAATAAGTAGCCTGCGCAAATAACATGCTAAATTTTAAGCAGGGGGGAAAGAATGCTCAGAGGAGAAATCGCAATGCTTTACTGAGTGTTGCTTTTTAAAAGGTGCCATCTGGTTCATTAGTAAAAAAAAAAAAACTGTTATGGAAAGATCATTTATTTTACTACAGTGTAAAAAAAAAACCCTCGTGAGGTCACTGTTCACCTGTCGCCTTCAATCGTTTCCACAATGCTGATCCCACCACTAGATTTATACCACTTTTAAATCTGATTGGTCAGAAGGTAATTATGAAGTTTTTATAACAGCAACTATCAATATATGTGTTATAAACTATGAATATTAATAATATAAAGAAGGATACATTGTTTGAATAGTCTATGCAAATACACTACACTTTTAGTCATATTTAACAGTATTTTTGTTAAGTAGTGCTTATAAGACATTCCATCCATCCATCCATCCATCCATCTAGGAACCTCTATAGTCCAAATAGGGACTGTGGAAGCCAGGGGTGATCACTGTGTTTGTTCCCATTTGCACAACCGTGGTACGACCTCCAGTCAACATTCACACACTACGGGCAATTTGGGAACGCCAGTGAGCCTAATCTGCATGTTTTTGGACTGTTGTAGGAAACCAGATAATCTGGAGAAAACCCACCAAGAACAGGGAGAATATGCAAACAGACCCGATGCGGGAATCGGACACAGGACCTTGAGGTGCAAGCCAACAGTGCTAACTGCTAAGCTACAGTTCCAACTTATAACACATTATAACACCAATGAAATCCAGCTAAATCTTACACAACGCATTTTAAACCATATATTTTTTTTTGTCTTCAGTAAATGAGTTACACATAAGAGATGAAATTGTTAAAATATTTAAAATCTAGTAATTAGATATTATAATTACCATTCATCATTCATAAGTGTACATATTGTTTCATTATTTTGTTAAATGCATCACAGTTTATACAAATTGTTACAAAGCATCAACGAATCGACTAACAATATGCATAAGCTGTTTTTAAAATACATTAAATACATTACATTAAATACACCAAGCCCCACACTGAAAATTGCAATAAGACATAAAAAAAAAAAAAAAAAAAAAATTAGGGAAAAAAAAAGGGAAAAAGTTGAACACTACTAATATTTTATGTAAATGGCTTCAGCTTTGTTGACAACACACAATCTGAAGTCCAATTTATGTGTTAATGGATGTTTATAACCTGATTATTCAGCACATTCAGGTCGTCAGCTGATTTCATTTTATTGCCCCATAACATTGTGTAGTCTAGACGTGAGCGACTGAATCAACCCCAGATCATAACACTGTCTCCAGACGCTTAGACAGTGGCCACTATGCTGTTCATGCGGAAGACGCCCAATCAGGACTCATCAGACCACATGACCTTTTTCCATGCTCCAATGTCTAATCATTAAGCTCATCAGCAAACTGAAGCCTTTTTTTCTGATGAGTTTCACTAACAAGTATTTTTTGTTTGTTTGTTTGTCTGTTTGTTTGTTTGTTTGTTTTATGGACACACAGCTAGTCCCAATCCTGTGAGTTCATACAGTATCACATTATGTGCATGTGAAAATGCTCTTACTTTTACTTTAACTCTGAACAATTGACAGTTCAATATCATTCACCCAACATTTAAGTTTGTAAAGTGACTACTTCAAATAGTGTGTTCAAATACAGTGAACACAGTATTTGTGTTCACTGTATCTGAACACTTTGATTAAAAAGCAACTTTGTGTGTGTTGCATGTTGTTAATAAAAGCTTGTTAACTGTAACGAGTGACTCATCTGTTGTAATGTAATGAACTTTAGCCAGCAATCATCTGCGCCGCATTCGCAACTCTCTAACGGCTTTGTATCTCGGGCAGAGGTGTCATTGCAACACAGAGCTGTGCCATATGGCAAAACGGCCTCAGTAACATAACAACAGATGATCTCTTCCGTTCACCATCATGTAAAATTAAGAAACAGAGTTATTGTTGCACTGAATGTTTGGCTAAACTTCCTGATCACTTGGCGCTTATCATAGACATGCACATTTCAGTCACATTGACCATGGAGTGGTCGCCTTTGTCGATGGTCTGCTGGGATTTTCACACTGTAACGTCTTAAGGAGAATGGCCAGACTGGTTCAACCTGAATGGAATGCTATAGTAACTTCAGTAACTACTCTTTATAGCTGCAAAGAGCAGAAAAGCGGTTCTTGAGAGTGATGGGCTACAATGAGATAAGACCTCATTGGGAAGAATTTAATCATAAGCGTCTTTCACATCAGTCTTTAAAACATGAACCTCAACTTGACTAGATACTTTTTTCTGATACTTGCTCTTCAACTTGAGCTTGTCATGCTAAAGTTATAGCCAATTAATCTAATCTGCATGTCTTTGGACTGTGGGAGGAAACCAGAGTACCCGGAGGAAACGCACCAAGAACATGCAAACTCCATGCACACGGATCGAGAGACGGGAATCAAACCCGGATCCTGCAGGCGCGATGCTACTGTGCTAACGACTAAGCCACCATGTTGCCTGATTCCTGACTATGTACTGTAAGAGGAACACCATAAAATAGTAATCTAGCATGCAGGATACAATTCAAAAGATTTACTTTTTTAAACCCCGAGTTCTAAAGCAAATTGAAGTTCTTCTATATTGTCCAAAGTTCAATGTTTCATAATGTTTGTTGTATGTTTTTTTTTTTTTTTTGGTGCAAGGATTGAGCCACAGTGATGTCCCACAGCTTTCCCCAGACCATCTGACATTTAAAGCTATTTTATTTATTTATTTATTTATTTTTTCTTAACAAAAACATTTCTCCGATTTCAGTGTCTATGTCCTGGAGTGTCTCCAAAGCCGCGGGGAGACTTCTCTACAGCCAGATCTGAGGGGTTTATCTGAGGTTTGGCAGGGTTTAAGGTTTTGAAAGCACAGCTGTAATTGACAAATACTCCAGCGTCCTGACATGTGTGTGGGTGGTTTTTTCCTTCTGAGTGGCACTTTCTGTCCTCGAGCTGTCTGGAGTCCTGAAGGAACCGAGTCACCTACACAGGCGCGCAGAAGGGTTCTCGATGTCAGAGAAATAAAGTTTTGTTGTAGCATTGTCAAGCCGTTAGAGGAAATCTTTTTCTTCCTTGACAAGCTACAGAGACTTTTTTCCTTGTTATTTTATTTAGCGAAAATAAGATGCCAAAAATGTCAGTAAACTGTATCTTTTTTGGGGTACAAACTTCAGAATCTTTAGTTAGGAATCCGGTAAATCTGACAACCTGACAAGAGGACTCGCGGCTGCTTTATAAATACGCTGGCTGTCATGACACTAATCACAACCTGCAATGACATCGCACTTTAGTAACATGCTATGATAAAGCAGTAATCTAGGCCAGGCGTGTTTAAACACGAACCAGAGATCTCATGTTCTCTAGCCAACAGAGAGCTTCAGGGAAAGACGAGCCGAGCTCCGAGGCTACCCAGAAACATCCAGCTCAATTTTGAAACCTAAATCATATAGTCCTCCTTTATTCATGGGAATTTACCAAGCATTGGGACTGGCATTACATTTTAATGAGTCGGACAACGTAATCCGCCACACTACACCGAAAGCCGATTACGGTCCAGTTTTACGGCTTTCAACGTGTCCAAAGCTGACATCCTCTGAATAGACTTATCTCCTGCTGCTTGTTGAGCTGCCTTACAAATATTCCTGCGTTAATCTCTATTTACTGAGGAGGTGTCGCTAAATCAGAGGAGCGCACAGCAGACAAGCAATGCTAGAGTCTAGTATTGGTAATAAAAACAGTGATGGTTGATGAAACCACATGGACGGCATATCGGGCTCCGTCTTCCAATGGAACATGATTTCTTGCGAACAATACGTAAATATAAATGCATTAAATGTTACATTTAGGTGGTGAGGTATTAAATGCTAAAGCTAAGCCAATTTCTCTAGAATTAAGCCAGCTACTTTTCTCTTTAACTTTGTAGATTATATTCATTTGGCATACATTACACATGTTGATTGTCAATCAGTAAACTGGTAACATGACCATGGGCACTCAAAACTCATCTCTGTTTGTTGGGATCAAAGGCCAACCAGTCCAGTTCAATTCCACAGAAAAGCAGTAACAGACCACTAAACGCATCATGAAACAGCTCCGATCCATGGAGCCCTCCCACGATGCACAGCACCCCAAGGATCCACCACTAATGTCCTGGTGCCAGACACCACAGCACTCCCCTGGAGGCCCTGCAGAGATGAGCCCAGAGGAGCCAGAAGTACCCATATGGTACAAGCAAAACTTTCACAATATTGAGCTTAATATTTTGCATTCAAATGTTACATTTATCGTATTAATCTATAGACACGGTGCATCGGAAAAAATAGACCATCAAGATTTTTTTTTTTATTTGTTGTAATTTAATTCAAAAAGTAAAACTTATATGTAAACTCATTACATGTAAAGTGAAATATTTTAAACCTTTTTGTTGTTTGTTTTAATGTTGGTGATTATGGCTCACAGCTCATGAAAATCCAAAATGTCTCTATTTAAAAAGGATTTACAATACAGAAATCTCTGATTATTGTCTTAATTTATGCACTTGACACTTGGTCACGACTGCTTTGTCATAAATCACTGCTTCAGTGGTACGTGGCATGGAGGTGATCAGCCTGTGGCACTGCTGTGGTGTTTTGGAAGACCAGGTTTCTTTGAGTATCTCGTCTGTATTGTTGGCTTAGGTGATTTTCAACTTCCCCTTGACGAGTTCCATGGATTTTCTAAATCTCAAGATTTTGCTTTAAGTGAGGAGAAATGGCTGGATGATTAATCACAGTAATCATATGGTCACCAAACCAGTTAGTGAAAGTTTTGGCCCTGTGGAACTTTGTATTTCCATAAAGCTTGTCGGCAGATGGAAGCATGTTGCTCTGCATAAACAATACCAATGAACTTTATTAGAAAATTATTAGAGAATCACTCTAATAACATTACATGGTTTGACTGCAAAATGTTATAAATGCCACAGAACAGCGGATGCTGTATATACATTATGTATAAATACATTTGATGAAGAAAAATGTACCTTCTGTTACTGACATTGCAGTTTCCCCAGCAGTCATGGACTTCCATACTGAGGTGCTACTAGAGGGATACTGATGCTGTTGATGCACTGCTGTTGAGGACAGTACTAATGATGCTTTGTAAACTGAATAATCAAACAAACAAACAAACAAATAAACTTAGAGTTCATTGGATATTTAAGGGTTCGTAACTTCTTATAAATGAAAATAATAATCTATTTTGGTATAGAATTATACATAGCAACATTTAGAAATTTTCAACTCCAAGTTGGTACCTTACATGCATCAAGGTTATTTCACATTCTGGATTCATAGACTATCCTTCAGTGTTTAGGAAGAAGAAAGTGAAGTGAAGGGAAATGAAGTGAAGGGAAGGGAAGTGTGGGCACACTGCCTGATACAGTGGCTCACAAACTGCTTACCATCACAACAGATTAGCCAGGTTAATTAATGACTCCCCTTCATAGTTGCACAATCACCCCATCACTCTCCCATTTAGCAGATATGCCATTACACTCCTCCTTCCTCCTCCGCCTCCTCCTTATGTACCCGTCTCCTTGCTCTTTTTCTACTCTGTCAACACTTCCTTCTTCCGTAAGAACCACAATGCACTTAAGAAAGGCAGAATACTACCACAGTAAGTTTTATGAGAACATTACTTATATATATATATGTCCTGCTGTGCCATTGGTTGAACTCTGTTCATTTCTCTTTTACAGATCGTTGCTCCCAAACTCAAATCTCTGGGATAACTTTTCGGTCATGCCTAATTATAAAACCAATGAGTCTTTACAAAATAGACTTGTTGATTAATGGCGCTCATTTTCGTCTAATCTATTTTGCACGGTTTTAATTAAGATGGTTTGGAAATATCTTTATTTTTTATGCATGCAATCTTTAAACACAAATTTAAAATTGGAGAGAAAAATGTAAAAGGGATGGCATGTCCTAAGGCTATGATTGTGTTTACAGAGATGAATCGTTAAATACTTTCGACATTTTTATGTAAGGGTGGAAATGGTGGAATTTTGTGTGTTTTTTTTTTTTCATATCTGCAGCTTTGTTTTTTATTAACTTTATGACAGATAACGCTGTTACGTTACAGTAATAAAAGGAACTATACTGTACATTATTACTATATATTTTTTTTTATCCCTGCGAGGGACAATATGGGTCAAAAGTAACCTGAGTGAAAGATTTTGTGTAATATCTTTGCATGTGATGCATGTTATAAGTAACTATAATAATTAAAAATAAATGATCCCTATGTATTCTCAATGGAATTTAATAGTAACCTTTAATTTGTTTATGTATTGGAGTAGTGCTTTTGCTAGCTCTGTGATGATGTGTAGTGTTTTGCTATCTAGGTTATGACATGTACTGTTTTTGCTAGCTAGGTGATGGTGTGTAGTGTTTTTGCTAGCTAGCTAGCATTTTATTTGTGTATTTGCTAGATAGCTAGGTATTGTAGTTGATGACATGATGTGTTTTAGCTAGATAGCTGATGACTCGGTTTTGCTAACTAGGTGATAACGTGTAGTGCTTGTGTTAGCTAGGTGATGGCCATATATTGTTTTTGCTAGTTAGCTGATGACGTGTAGTGTTTTTGCTAGCTAGCTGATGATGTGTAGCGCTTTTTTGCTAACTATGTGATGATGTGTAGTGCTTTTGTTAGCTAGCCAATGACCTGTAGTGTTCTTGCTAGCTAGCTGCTGACTATTGTTTGTGGATATGGCTGTTGTCTATTTGCAAATACTTTATTGTAAAAAAAAGAAAAAAATAAGATAAAATAATAATAATAATAATAATAATAATAATAATAATAATAATAGTAGTAGTAATAAACATTAAAAAAACTGTGTAATTTTTTTTTTACCTGTATTGCACATTAAAAAGTGCAGAATTGCTTGCTTGTTGTTCTTAGCAAATGTAATTGTAATTGTTGGCAAATTGCCGTGGTTTAGAAAGAATAAAATACCACAGGATTGTGTAAAAATTACCAACATTGAGGGGGCAGCCTTAATTTATTTTCTTTTATTTATGCTCTTTTAATACTTATGTCCAATAACTTTTTTTAAAGCAATAAACATATTTAATGACTAAACAGGTTCTTTCCAAATATGTCTATTAGCCCTCGCTAGATATAAAAAATGACATCATCATCATAATTTTATAGGCTAGTAATATGCAGCTAGCACAACATGCTAGCAGTCTTTCCTCACCCATCCCGCATGCTTAATTATAAAAACCAATGAGTCTTTGCAAAATAGACTTCTTGATTAATGGTGCTCATTTTGGCTAATCTATTGTGCATGCTTTTAATTAAGATAGCTTTTAAATATATCGGTTCACGGCTCTAATTTTTACTCCCAAAAATAAAATTGGAAAAGGGACAAGAAAAATAAACGACATGTCCTAGGGCACTGGTGGTGTTTACAGAGACGACTCGATAAAAGGCAATCCATTTAAAACGACAATAATTGACATGTTTTTCATTAACTGACTTCCTGTCCAAATAATTGAATGATTTTCAATAGAACAAAGTTTTTTTTTTTTTTTTCTGAGCTGAAGCGGCATCATAAAGGAGACAGCCACAAATAAGGGATTATTGCATTCATATATGAAGACAAATTGGAATCCAGTCGAGGTTTGTACAGATTTATCTATGGTTCATTTCATCTGTTGTGAAGCTTTTTGTGATTGTTTATGAGACCAATGTCTGCTAACATCTGCATCGACAGATGCCCCTTAAGATGCTGGTGATTGAAACCAGTCCAGATTTATCTGTTTCTACGAAAAACCAATCACGCAATTGTTGTACGGGAGCCTGAAGGAAGCCAAGCTGAGACATCTGCATCATGCAAGCATACACAGTTTAGAATTTAATCTAGGGGTTTAATTGGGAAGATTGAAAAAAGCAGGTATCCAGTCGTTTACAGGATGGATTTAATTTCAGATGCATTCAAATCATTGCATGCTTCAGAACAGGTTTATTTTAAACCCGAGTGTAAATCATGCTCTAAAAAAGACAGGATCCTGGAAAGAAAATACTGCACACAGGAAAGAAAGAAAAAAAATCACAACTTTTTTTTTTTTGCCTTGTTCTTACTCCTTTACCTGCTTCAAGAATGAGATAAATGCTTGTTAAGAGAATCATGTCATATGGGTTGATAATCCCACCCAAATTTAACAACACTTCAATCCATACTGTATGATCGACCTATTATGATTTTTATTCCACTCAACATCTAAACATCACCTTAAAATAATAAACTGTATATATAACTGTATATATATATATAAAATATATATATATATATATATATATATATATATATATATATATATATATATATATATATAATATAATGTATATACACACACAAATGTGAGAGACAATAAAAGACGAGTATCATGAAGCACGCATGCGCTTTTTATGTTTGTTTCCTTCCTTCCTCTCCTCTTACTTTAGCTTCACACACACACACACTCACACACACACAGACATACACACACATACACAGCGCCTGCGCACACAAACGGAAACACTTATCTGTCAGGATTGTTTAAATATTATTATTTTAAGGTAAAGTGCAGGGTAATTTGTTCAATTTTTACTTTATATTTTGTATTAATTATTTTTATGTATTTATTTTTTTGGACTGTGGAATGAATAATTTCAGTTTCCATTATTTCTTATGGGAAAATCCAATTTGGTTTATGAGTGTTTTGAAATATGAGTCCAACGAATTATGTTCGTAATCCAAGGTTCCACTTTATATTATATTATATTATATTATATTATATTATATTATATTATATTATATTATATTATATTATATTATATTATATTATGTTATATGTAACTATAAACAGATGAAAATAAAGTACACCAAATAAATACAGTCCAGAGTAGTCCATCAGAACACCTTGTTATTGATTGCTTATTTAAATGCTTATTTTGTGTTTAGCCTGTGTGTTGTGCAAAATAATAGAAATTTTTACACAGATATGACCAAAATCATTTGTATAGAATATTTAGGTGTTTGTGCAAGAAATTTGTCAATAGTTATCAATGGCTCATAACCATTAGCATTGAGAAGAAATTGCTATGCACACTATGCACAACAGCACACAAGAGTTTGGGTCTTACAAGGGTTATCATTACCTAGCTAGTTAAGGCCAGGAATGCCCCACTTGATGTATGAAAAAAAAAAAAAAACACCAGCTTTAGCAAAGAATGGGTAAGAAGATTTCAACTTTCTCCCAGATGTTCCCGGAGACTCCCGCATATTAATAATGGCTCACTGACAACAAAATGCGAATTATCATGAAAATCCATTTTTTGAGAATGAACAAGAGCTAGAGTGTGGACTATGTGATACATTAGGAGGCATTTCATTGGCATTTCATTAGCATTTGTTTTCATTCAGCATGGTGGGTGGTGATGATCAATTGGGGATCACTTATTCTCACTCATCGTCTATACCGCTTTATCCTGTATACAGGGTCGCGGGGGTCCTGGAGCCTATTCCAGGAGACTTAGGGCACAAAGCGGGGTACATCCTGGACAGGGTGCCAATCCATCGCAGGGCACACACATACACACACTCATGCACTCATTCACACACTACAGGCAATTAGTGAACACCAATTAGCCTAATCTGCATGTCTTTGGACTTTGGGAGGAAACCGGAGAACCCGGAGGAAACTTAGAAGCATGGAGAGAACCTGGAGGTGCAAGGTGACAGTACTAACCCTTAAACCACCGTGCCGCCAATGGGCGATGAAAGAAAAGAAAAAAAAAATAGGATTGTTTTTACATTACTTTGATGCAAACACAGGACTGTGACTCAAGAAAGAAATGGAGTAATAAAATTTTGCATATTCTTAGCATTGTCAATAATGGTAATCATACAGTAAGCATGTGTGTGTTAGTGGTATAGTGAACATTTGTAGATACGGCAGCTAGCAGTTGAGCTATTTAGCCCTTAAGGCAGCGACCTTCCTTGTTGTATCCTAATCCTTAGACCTTCAATGGAAATCCATTCTCCTCAGTAGAAATTAACCAACTAATTACCATAAATTAATCTATGGTCAACACATTTACCCTTTTCAACTGAGCTCTCTTGTGATTTACCCAGTCACCGTCACACACCCTCACACACACACACACACACACACACGCACAAACCTGATAACTGAGTGTGAAGCAGGAGGAGGGGAAAAGGCCGGCAAACGCTTCTGATTGTCTTCACACCTCGTGAACTAGACAAGCACGTCCGCGCAGGATTAAGTGTGAATGTTTGTCGCTGATAGTACCAATTTCCCCTGGCAGAGCCCTCGGAGCCGAGGGCATTTTTCATGCCGAGCCATTTGACCTGCTGTTCAGCAAAAACGCCAGATAATTAACGCTTACTCTGTCCTGACACTGATGGACTGTCAGAAACAGAATCCTGCCACGAATTTCCAACTGTTTTCAGTGCTGACTCACGACTCTTAACGGAGTAAATGTTGTATTATTAACTATTAACTTTAAAAGATTTGGATTGTAACCCCCCCTAAATCTAAACATCTAAATGCATGTTATTATATTATTCTTGGTATAAATAACATCTAATCTTCCATAAGCACTTATTAAGTTATAAACTAACAAGCAGAGCAAGTGGACACCAAAACCTCAAAATTCATGCAGTTTATTTGTATTTAAGGTTGGGCAAATTAGAGCACAACATTTTGTAAGGCTTCAACAAAACAAGATATTTTCGACTCACCGTCATGTTCAGCGAATCAACAGAGCGGTGCGTCGTGCTAAGTGACGGTGCTGGCATTATTAAGCTGGCGGTTCTGGACCTTGTCACAATTATAAGGACGAAATGGCGCAGCTGTCCGTCATGCACTGAGAGCCGTGAGCGCGAGTGTTGTACGTGATCAGACCGCGGGGTTATAAAGGATGAACGACGCCGATTTCACTTCCTGCTGCGTGTCTCACAGTTTGGCATATTTAATTATAAACAGTGATCTGTTTATACGGGGCAAGACAAGTCGTTTACCACGACATGTTTATGACATGGATGTGTCAACGGAAATGTAAAATACTGTTTAAATACTTTTATATATAGGTCTTGTGTCAGTATCACAACATATACACTGGCTAAAGTGCCTGTATTAGTTGTTAGCATGAGTTATGTCATATACTGCCAAAAGAACTACTGACATGTTTATGACATGGTTATGTCAGTGTTGCGACACAGGATAATTCTTATCTTTACAGAACTAAGAATTACTACTACAAGCATTGTTTATGGTAGATATAAAACCAGACGTAATCTGTCATGAGTAGAAAGGGTCAGATTATTATTATTATTATTATTATTATTATTATTATTATTATTATTATTATATATAATCTGGTTATGTCACTCTTATGACACAGGGTTACAGGGGGGGGGGATGTTATATGGAGTCTGTATTTATAAGAAATGCATTTCATCACCTGATATATGGTGCTTTATTTTCATATTCATAAATATGGCTAAATAAGACTATGCATGATATCATGATATGCTTTTGATCTGGTGACGTCAGACCTATGAGATACAGTATGTTCTAAAACAATTTCTATCCTTGAAATTCCCGTTGCAAAACCAACCAGCAGCAGAACAAATGAATACACTGCTTAATGACTTGACAAAATTTGGCATGACATGTCTATAAGACAGTTACGTCTGCTTTATGATACTACATTTAAAATGGATTTACCACTAAAATTACCCTTGTGTAATAATGGTAAAATGGTACTGCTATGTATACGGATGACCGACACTATTAGAAACCTGGTGTGACATGATGACAATCTGGTCATGTCAGCCTTATGACACTGGATTGAAGAAATCTGTCAATAATTAGGCTGATATTTTTCAGCTAAATGTAATGGTCAATTTAGAGGGATCATAAAAATGGTATAAAATGTTTATAATATGATCAGGTCAGTTTTATGAAGCATGAGGGAAATTTATACTTCTATTATTATAGACACTTTATTTAAAATGTTTTTTGTTTTTTAACAGTGCACATTGTACTGAACTTTAGATTCAGCTTAGGATCAGTAGATTCCTGCTTATAGCGCTCATACGTATTCAGAGTGTGTTACAGAGAGAGCTGTTTTTGTAGAAAAGTCCTTTCTTGCTGTAGCGAAAAAAAAAATGTTATGTGGATTTAGATGAGGTTGGACAGAGGAGCTTTTTTGTTTTAACCTGATCTTGTTTTCGAAATGGAGAGCAGACCTTTATTTATTATTTCAGCAGCTGTAATAATCTGCTATGACACTGACCAGTGGACTTCACTTCATTTAAACTGCCAACTTGTACAAATCATTTTCAAGATTTAATGCGACATTTCAACTTCCTTTTTTCTCTTTTTTTTTTTTTTTTGTTTCGCAGTATTACATTGTTCTCAAGCCACAGACCACCGAGTCAAGTTCGATCACTCAGGGTAGAAATATCAGGGTTCCAGGCTCATGGAGCAACACGTTGAACCTCAAAAATTAGCATGTGACATAAGCTAACACTATCCTTGTCAACATGCCATACATTCATCATAACATGCATTGAACTATATGATAAGTAGACAAATCACATTAAGTCATATTATGCGAAACATATCTGTTTACATGTTTATAACAAGATTATATCAGATTTATGATGCAACATTTAATTCAATTATTACCTTTAATTTTTAATATTACTGTTAGTGCCAGCCAAGGACTCGTGTTCAGCTCGACATAACCTATAATAAATAACAATAAATTATCTTCTACGATACAGGTGTGCTTATGTCTTATAACATAAGCAAAGTGTTACCAAAATAAAATCTTATTCCAACCTATATTAGGTGGTATGTCAGACTGTATCAAAGAAAAGTGGTTGGAAATGTTAATGTCAGTCTTATAATTCTTGGCTCTTTTCATACTAGTCTTGTACCAGTTAGACAACTAGATCCATTAAGACATGTCATTACCAATTTTCATGTTCATATAATTTGGTTATAGTCTCATGACAATGGATTTAATTAAATTTCTCCTGTTACTCAGGTTGATAGAGATCAAAGCTAGTGATTCCAAAATAATTCTCTAGGACAATTGGACATTATATATTATTATGAAAGTACAGAATCAGGAAAAGTGATTTGTTTATTATCTTGTCAGTTTTATAACATAAGTCATTTCTTATGCTCCAGTAACTTCGGTTATAATTTTCATTTCTATTGGCTAGTGATGATAAAACAATGTTATTATATGAACTAGATGTTTAGATGTTCATGTCAGGACACAATCAGAATAATGGCCTGATTTACAATATGCTTAGGTCAGTCTTATGGCACTGGGCTTAATTAAAAAAAAAATGTGTTAATTATTTATTTAATTATTTAGTATTCATGTTAAAATAAGACTGCTATACAAATGTACGTAATCTGTCATAAGAAAACTGTAAATGTTTATGATCTGCTTATGACAGCCGTGTGACATCCAGTCCACCCTTATCCAGGATGAGTATTAGAGATAAAATTACTAGTAATGGTACAATAAGGTTGTTATACAACTGAACATATTCTACATATATTTATAAACTGGTTATTTCATTTTTTTTTTTTTTTTTATGACACAGGGATCAAGTTGCTGTGTTTATTTTCTTGAACACTACCTTTAACTTACTTTAAAATTAACCCTGATGTTTCAAGGTAATAAAGGATCAAACATGCAAATATATAACATTTTCTATAAATCTATGACTTACTGCAAAGTCTCTTCTGTAAGGTTCAGTAGACTGGCATCGAACATAAAAAGAAAATGAAAGAATTGAAAAGTCAGCGCGAGTGCTGCAAGAGGCCGAACTTGGGTTTGTCTGTTCGCTATGAAAAGAGTAACAAATGTCACGGCTTACAAAACATGCGCAAAAAATAACTCTGGTATAAACATATTTTCTTTTCTTGTGATCTCCGTATAAGTCAAAGCCCAGTTTCTCAAGACAGCTGGATTTCTATTGTCTTTACACATCCATGATGTCAGAAAATCGTTGAGACTTTAGGGCTGTGCTGTGGGTGCAGAGAATTAATGTTATTTTTTTATTTATTTTTTGTCTATGAGTGATTGTGTTCTTAAGGGCTGATATTTTGTTTGAAGCATTTCTACTTCTTAAACTGTTTCTTTCTTACTTTGACTGTGCGACAATGTGCCATATGAATAAAACTGCACTGAACTACCTGTTTAATTAGCTCAGTTGCTTTTGCAGTTAATAACTTCAATAAATGTAAATGTGATTAATGATTTTTATACATACTGTATACACACCACATTCTTTATATATTAATAATGTAAAATAAAAAATGCATATGGTTTTGGGCGGCACGGAGTAGTAATGTAGTTGTTAGCACCGTCGCCTTGCACCTACAGGGTCTGGGTTCGATTCCCGCCTTGGGGTCTGTGTGCATGGAGTTTGCATGTTCTCCCCGTGCTTTGTGGGTTTCCTCCAGGTATTCCAGTTTGACATGCAGATTAGGCATCGCTGCTTTTTTGCAGATGATGCGGTTCTGATGTCATGATCACTCTGTGACCTGCGGCGCTCGCTGGATCGGTTTGCAGCCGAGTGTGAAACGGCGGATGCGGAACAACACCTCGAAATCTGCATGGAACCGATGGATTGTCTACCCCAGGCATGGAGTAATATTCCTGACTGTGTCTGTTTTACTTTGGTGTCTTTTCAGCAGTCGATGACACGTCAACAAGTTGTGTTGTAGACAGTGTTCTGTTTAAGAGGGAAATTTGCCAAAATAAGTGAAAGTCCAATAACGATTATTTTGAAGACAGAATCTTTATATGCTTTAATCATTATTTGCGCAACTGTTGGATCAGTAGATTCTAGTCTGGACCCTCCACGATGTCCTTCTCAGATCCATATGTTGTGTCTGAGTGTGTCTGCGTACGGCAGCTCGTCTCTGCTAGAATCGATGCTGATAAGCAGCTGAGGGACTAAAGATACGATAAAATGTTACGACACACATAAATGAGGTAAGAGACAGCAGGAGTGTGTGATTCATTCATGATTCATTTGGATTGGACTGTATCATTGAGTTCAAAATAAAAAATAAAATAATGAACTAACTTAATAAAATATGATATAATACAGTATAATGAATAATTATATAATGTAATTAATATATAATTAATGTATGTAAAACTGAATGTCATTAAATACTATTTTTCTACATCACACCTGCAAAGACTCATCAGGTTTTTACAAATTATTATGATTAAGAAATAAGATGGATATGAAATATAACGGTGCTTGACCATAAAAGCTAACAAATAAAGAAATAAACAAACAAACAATTAAATAAATAAATAAATAAATAAATAAATAAATAAATAAATAAATAAATATGCATCTATATAGTAACTAGTAAATAAATAAACCTACAAACTTTTGTGTTTCTCTCTAGAAACATATCAAAGAGAAGACACAATAATATTAATGTAACTCATGAACTAGAACTCAGGCAAGAAAGTTATTTTAAGGCTTAGGTGTCTTGCCAAATTCAGTATGATCAAACCTGAATAAATGTTATAATATTCGGGGGAAATATTCGCCCCGTCTGCGTGATGATAAAGCAACTCTTTAAGTCATCAGAGGATTTTTGACATCTGCTGAGAGGTTTGTGACAGTTGTTATGAAGGAGTCGCCTTCAAATCGCTGTGATGAAAGTGTGTGTGCTAAGAGCAGCCAGGAAGAATTAGCATGTAACACACACTGTATGACTCTGTACTAACTGTCTTGAAATTCACACATAATCTCAGCTGTCAAGGAAATTAGCGGCACTGCAGACATGACACTGTTATATCTTCTGCATGACACGTGACACGTGGCTCCTTAGTGACATGCTAGTGTCGGCATTAACGGCAAAAACTCTCGAATAAAGGAAACGTCTGAGCCGCTTTTCAGTCACAGAGATGGTTTTTAAAGCCTAGTCGAAGGTAACCACGGTAACTGGACTTTTTATAGGATGATTTATTTACCGGTTTGTTTGTTGAGTTTTAAATACAGCCCGAGTTCTGGTTATGAGAGGCGTGTCACTCAGACAGCAGACTCGTTAAATGTACCGGATTTAATTACACTGAGTGCTGCGCTGGAAAATCATTCAACTTACTCCAGCATAAACAAATGGGAGGAAATTAAACTGTGTCTTGGTGTTTTTCTTTAGGAACGCCCTCGACTTCCCCCTCCTCCTCACACTTAATAACAAAGCTCTCTCTATGTCTCTAATGTTAACTAAATACAGTGGAACCTCCGATTGCGAGTAACGCGGTTTGCGAGTGTTCTGCCAGACGAGCAAAGATTTTTAATAAATTTTGACTTGGAAAACGAGCAAGTCTTGGTTTACGAGTAGCGAGTATCATTTATCACGCATGCGCTTCTTGTTTTGACACTAAGCGTCACATGATCACAACTGAGCCAATGGTTTTTCTCCCTCTTGCGCTGCAGAATTGTGGGTAATCGTCTCCCCTGTTCTCCCTGATATCAATCAATATCAGTACACGTGTGTACTATTTACTATAAAGAAATCTATATAGAGAGGTTAAAGATCCATCTTCTCTGCTCTACACAGAAACACTGCACTGTCGCGATTCTTTTTAAAGGTAAAGTGCAGATTAATTTGTTTACTTTTACAACAGTGATTCCGTTCATCTGTGCTCAATCGAGTGTCATTAGAGAGATTTCTTTCTCTTTTTTTTTCGTAAAAACAGTGTTTTTATTGTGTGTGTGTGTTTCACACACACATACACAAACACACACAGTGCCTGCGCGTACAAACGGAAACACTTATCTGTCGGGATTTATTTTTGATTTTTTTAAAGGTAAAGTGCAGGTTAATTTGTTTTATTTTTATTTTATGTTTTATATTCATAATTTTTATGTATTTATTTTTTTTGGGCTGTGGAATGAATAATTTGGGTTTCCATTGTTTCTTATGAGAAAACACAATTTGGTTTATGAGTGTTTTGATACATGAGCCCACTTCCGGAACGAAATTACGTTTGTAATCCAAAATTCCACTGTATTTTTAATAGGGCATTTTCCATCACACACACAGAAAAAAACTAAAACTTATTTATTTATTTGGGTGTTTGTTTGTTTGTAACAAAAACAGCATTTATTATTATTATTATTAGTAGTAGTAGTAGTAGTAGTAGTAGTAGTAGTATTAAGAAGAAGAAGAACAATAATAATAATAATAATAATAATACTTTGTTGTTTTTTGTGTTGTGCATAAACTAATGCATCCCCCTTTTCCTTAAATCACTAAAGGTAAATTATTTTACACAAAATTAAATTAATAATAATAATAATGATAGTAATAATAATAACAACAAGAACAACTTCAGAAAGTCTTCAGGCAGAGGATTTTACATTTTTATTCAGTTATTTATCTGTTTGTTTGTTTGCTTACTTCTTTGTTAGATTTTTTTTAGTTCATAACTTCCACATTAATTCAACTACTACTACTCCTATTACTACACTTACTACTTCTAATAATAATTTTAATAGTTATGCATTGCAATTTATTTGTTGTGCCAAAATAATGCATAATCTCCCAGTTCCTTAAATTGTTGAAATAAATGCATGTTACTAAAGCATTTTGTTAATTATTATTAACAATAATAATAATAATAATAATAATAATAATAATAATAATAATAATAATAATAATATGGGGGTGATTTCAATCAGGGCGTGGTGCCTGACACTCCAATTAACTTCCATCATATCTTCATAGAACTGACTTTCTTGATCTTGCATGGGACCATCATGCTGGATAAGGGTTTGAGTCAAGTTAAAAAGAAGGGACTCTAATGCTGCAGCTTTTTAGCCTTTTTTACTTTTGTACTCTTGGCAATGTCTACTGTAACATCAGCTGGCAAGTGAATGTTTTATGTTTATTAAGTTAAATGCATGCAATCGCATTAACAAATCTAATTTACCACGGCACTGTGTTTTCACATACTGTAAGCCCCACCCATAAATAATAACTAATCTGCCTCCCATCTCTTGCATCCAGTGCTGATAAACCCAACTCTGGACTGCTACCTTACATCCATCAGGCTCTCTCTTTCTGTCTCCATCGTCGTCATGCCTGCTTTCACACACACACATTGCAGTATTGAAAGAAACACTCTGCTCTCTCTCTCATTCGTTCGTCCAGGCTCTCCATCTCCTGAATGCACTCCTCGTTTCCCCCTAACCTCCACTTCTCCTCGTACTGTTGTTGTGGAGCGATTAGGATGAATGCAAGCAATCGCCCACTGAGCAGCGGCTCGGTAAATCTCGCCTACTGGAAGCGCAAGGCGTGACGCGAATTCCATCACCGCGATTGCATGTCTCTCATCAATATCCAATAGGCCGAGTCAGAGCCAGAGTCGTCCGGAGGGACCCCATCGTTCTGAGCGCTATAGAAATCCACTGCATATTGTAATGAAGTGAACACTGCCAAAGCATTACTGCCGTATTTCCATCACACTAAATTTCCCTTTAGCGGGAAAGCTTCTGAACGTTTTAGGTTTGTTTTACCCTTGAGGAAACAGGAAGAAGGGGAGATAATTTTCCTGTACAAAAAATGGCACACACTTCATTGCTTTTTAAAATTGGAATTTAAATTTTTAGAAATTCGCTGGCTTAGTATTGCAAGGCTACAACATTATGTTAACTAGTAATGGATGTTAATCACTACCGGTTTTGCCTTGCGCACTAAATCAAACAAGCTTTGTGGAGTTGTTCTTTGTTTTAAAAAAAAAAAAATGTAAAAGTAAAAAATCAGAAAAAGGCTCAAACTCATAGTTCAATACTGAGGCTAAACACTTCAACGTAGTTTAATCGCAAACTTGCAGAAGAGACACATCTGTCTGTGGGAAGTGTAAACACAATCATTCACCAGCCCCTGCATTTGCAGAAGCTGAGTGCATGCTGGGAACTGAGAGAGCTCTCTGCTCTCAATCGGCACAGAAGATTGCTAATCTGCAGTGAGTTAAATGAACGATTTGACACGAAAGGCCAGGATGTCTGATTATGGCTCTGGCGTACTGACAAAACTTTTTACCTTGATGGTATCCAAGCACTAGTGAAAGGCTGGGATAAGTGCAGTGGTGCAATTTGACACGACACTAACACCACCACCGGGTGATCTGAATGCCATTGATTATCAATTATATACCAGTAAACTGGTGACAGGATCATGGACATCCAAGGCTTCGTTATGCCTGGGGGAACCAAAGGTCAACCTGTCTGGATCGATCCCGCAGAAAAGTCAATGTATCGCAAATTGCTGGAAGGGAAAAAGGCACCCGACAACTCAGTGCACCACAGCTCACCACACATGCTAAAACAGCCCAAGGCTGTCGACCCAGCTTCCAAACTCATCAGATCGCAATCTGATCAAGCACCCATGGACTGTGCCTGGGAAACAAATCCAATCCATAGAGCTCCCAGCCCAGAACCCAAAGGATCCGCCATTAACGTCCCAGTTCAAGCATATTCCTAGAGGCCCTGCCAAGTCAAGCCAGACTGGTGGCACAAGGGGAACCTACACAATATTTAGCACGGCCTTTTCAGTATAGATATAATGGCTGATCAGGGTAAATATCAATGAACAAACGTAGCTTTTCGTCTCATAACTGCGTCCTGTCATTCTGCGGAATGAAAAAGTCCTGCACTTGAATGTCCTTTGTATAACGATGTGCATTTCATTGTGCTGATATATCAACATTATGGAGTGGAGTTACAACTGTATTACCAACCCAATGTAGAATTTCTCTTCTTAAAGTGTTTTATTCTCCTTATACAGAGGAACGTCCATTAGTTGGAAAACTGTAAAGCTACGTTAAAGCACTGACACTGGAGGCTCGTTCCACATAGAGACTCCTACCTTAGATGATGTAATGTAACTTGTTACTATAGAAATGATAAGATATAAAATGATTACAGAACAACTTATATGGTACACTTTCTTACCAATACACTTACCTAGCGCTGTATACCGAGACTTCTGAAAGATTTTCATGTTTTTATTTTTTTATTTTTTTTAATTCCACTGCCTTTTTGTCCTCTTTTCTACTAGAGCAAATCAGTTGCTAAGTAACTGCTGTAAGGATTCGGCATCTTTCTAGATCTGATCATAACTACCTTTTAAACTTCAGGCTCGTATTGTTTGCAGCGGTATTTTATTTAATTGACATAAAGCGCATCGTATATCTAAAATCTGTTCACTCTGACTGCTGAGTGGATTGGGAAAATACGTTTCCACTGCTGAGAAATAAATTGGAGAGAGATATACACTGGCTCGGCTTCCTCCTTCACCGGCCAAAAACAAAAGCCGGAGACTCTATTGATCCTTGAGCCCTAATGAATGGAAGACATCTCGTCCCTTTATTGTAAGACGAGCTCTTTTAGATTTAAAGGAAAACAATACATCCCTCTCCATAGTACACGTACGTTGAGTGGTGTGTGTGTGTGTGTGTGTGTGTGTGTGTGTGTGTGTGTGTGTGGCTTTCATTTATTCCACATAAGACTGAGCTGAGATGCAGTGTGATGTGATGTCGCTAGAGACCGCAGTGATGACGAGTGGGGCAGAGGTTAAGTCATGAAAATAACATCCAATTTATACAATCAATCACTTTGGATTCATAAACACACTGAGGTACAGGAAATAGAATTTTGCCATCAATTCTGAAGCAAGTAAAAAATATAATGATTATGATAAAAAATAAAAAAAAAATACATAAACATCTACGGGAGTTGCATAGCGCACAGATTACGAGTTAGACTGCACCATATAGACATAAATATTATCCAATTAAATTATACACAAAGTATCTTGCCCAAGCACTGCTTGCGAATATTACTTAGTTAAAATATAAATCAAGATAACAACATAAACCCAAATTCTACATTGTATAAAGCTTAGCCAAATGCTCTGAAATAAAAATCGACACCAAATTTGTTTAAAAAGTGCAACCAAGATGACTTTTTTCCCTTAAATCTCTCTTACTAGTTAAACAACTTAGCTTGAATGTACTGTATGGATGTATATATGTATATATGTACATATGTATGTGTAGATGGATGTATGGATGAATCTATGTACAGTATGTATCGATAGATAGATAGATAGATAATGATAGATGATGATAGATAGATAGATAGATAAGTGCTTAGTAAATCCTATAGTTATATAATGTATATAAAACATACACATGGAAACATACATCCATATCTAATTTAATTTAAATAATTTATTAATTAACTAGTTTAATTTTCTAGTCTTCACCTTTTTTAAATTGAATTTATGTTTTTTAATCTCATTTTCGTTCAATAAAAATAAATTTATTCATGTAGGAGAAAAGAAAACAAATAAATACAAATGCAAATAAATAAATAAATTCATTAATTAATAAAATAATATTGATGGGAGCAATAACCTGCGGAGGGATATATAAACAAACTAACTAACTAAGCAACAAAACAAATATTGATTTCACAAATATTAATTTTACGAATAAATAAATAAATAAATAAATAAATAAATAAATGTTTAATGCAATGCAAAATACAACAAACGCAAATGTAGAAATTTTATAAGAAACAAATTAAACAACTGTAAATGAAATACAATTATTAAAAATAATATTTAAAGATCTAACCAATACTGAACAATGTCTCTCATGGCAAAGATTATATATATATATATATATATATATTGTTGTTGTTGTTTTTTCCCCCAGCTTGTCTAAATGTAAAAAATCCTGGCAATAATACACAAAAATACACATTTACATCTACAATACGGCTCCTCTTCTACTTGCAACTCAACACACACGCAGCATCTGTGAACATTTAAAACCTAACATTAACTCAACAACACCTAAAACACTACAAAAATCAGTTTTAATTAGGCAGAAACACAAATTTGGCAGTGAGTGAAAACAAAGAATCTGAACCTTCTTGTGGCAAGTGAAAAAGACTTTCTGTAAAATTTCGGCGTTTATATCTGCAGCATCATTTTAAACTCAGTGCTAACAGGAAATGGAAAAGTGTGAATTACAGGAGTAATTTTTAATCCATCTTTGTAAGAGTAGCTCAGTTTGTCCACAACCACTATCACGAAAATAAAACAAGGAAAGGGAAAAAAAAAGTACCACATGGATCCTGTTGAACACCGTTGGTTGTACAAATTCTACAACAAAACCCGTTTATTAGTGTATTTAGCGTAGTAGTGCTAGTGCAGCAATTACCGTTCATAGTTAGCCACCCCATGTGGTAAATTAGCACTGACGTTAGCTTGGTTTTAACATGCAACTGAAAACCCCACAGCGGAATTTGAAGAAATTAGAGTTATTTTACCAGCAAGCTTTAAATAAAAGCTGTTGGATTACACGCATTCAGTATAAATCACAGTTTTACGAAGACGAAATGCCAAACTAACAGGATAAATCTTTAACTATGTTACATCCATAACATGGGTGGATGGATGTAACAGACATCTTCTTCAGTTGCCACATCTTCTTGTTACCATCCAGACGTTCATTGTTTTCCTGCCACATCATCATTTCCTAAACAAGTTTTCATTCCTCTCATATCACAACACTGGCCAAAACTGAGAATATTTTGCTATTAAAGAACAACATGTCATACATTTCTCCATTTGTAGCTACATGTAGATCATATGTTGTAAAAAGG
The DNA here is from genome assembly GCA_011419295.1 of Clarias macrocephalus. Taxonomy (NCBI): domain Eukaryota; kingdom Metazoa; phylum Chordata; class Actinopteri; order Siluriformes; family Clariidae; genus Clarias; species Clarias macrocephalus. Next base: position 58,431 of record JAAGKR010003202.1, read on the forward strand.
TCAACAAAACAAAATTGTGTTCTTTTTGCTGTAGTCGCTCCCTCACCAGTGTCTCTCTTTTCCTTTTTATTAAAGCTAATCATTTTCATTTTTAAAATAATTACAATTGGTCATGTTACGGATAAACCACAAAGCTTAAGTAAACGTATTATAATTTTTTGTTGCTAAGCACTTACACTGGAGACTCCTTCCATGAACGATACGCAATGACCTAAATCACAAAATCAATAATTACACTTTTTTTCTGATTATGAGGAGCATTTGCTGGAGAGTTTTCTGTAAAAGCTACACTACTGTCAAAGCTGCTGTTATAAAAAAATTAAAAATATAAAAAACCACCAGCATCAACATCATGTGACCAATCAGAATCCAGAAATCAACAGTGCTGTGGTGTAAAAGGCTCAAAATAAATTCTAGAAGTTCTATGAATGTCAGTGAATGTAATGGGTATTATTATTATTATTATTATTATTATTATTATTATTATTATTATTATTATTAGTAGTAGTAGTAGTAGTCGTATTTGTAGGTGTAGTAGAAGTAGTGGTGATATTAGTAGTGGTAGAATTAAAGGCCAAAACTGAGACAAATTTAAAATCTTGCAATTCCAACTATTTCACTGAGCACCCTGTAAAGATAAAGATTCTTTGAACCACCTGTAAAGCGGTAAAATGAGGTTAAATAGAAGTTACAATCTGATTACATTTAGTGAACAATTGCTCATTAGGACTGACTGGGACTTAATCAGAAAGTTCCTGATTCCTAGATTTCACTAAACCAAAAAATCTCTAAATAACAGACTCGGTTAATAGCACACCATAAAATAAATCAAATAAATAATTGAATAAGTAAAAAAAGAGAAAAAAAAATCAGCCACCACTTTGATAAAACAGATCAAATGCATTAGGGCATGTAATTTCCATCCATCAATAAACGTGATGGTCACAATTGAATTTCTGCATATTGGAGGACGACCATAATGGGGTCTGAAGTGGAAAAAATGGAATATTAATGGATAGAGGAGAGGTATGAAACTTAAAAAAAGAGCCTCAGCGTAATGGAGCACATTGACCGCATTAATAATAGAGGATATGTGGTCATGATGTCCTTTCTGTGGAGATGAAGGATGTGGATTCAGGGTCATACGATAGCAAGGAGGGAAAAAAGCAAAATGTAAACGCGTGTTTACAGATATAGCGATGAAGGGTGGGCTCGAAGGGGAGGGGCTAAACCTGGAGGGGGCGTTAATGGTCGGAACGTGCTTATCAAGCCATATACTGTACAAAAATGTATTCGCAAATCACTTGTAAGTATATTTACACAAGAACTGTTTATAAGATAGTTGAAAAAAATGACAATAACAAGTCAGTGTCAAATCCTGTGATTTTGTACGGATTACTGTCGCTGTAAAAGTTTAAAAATAATTTCGAAAGTTAAATAACACAACAATGTAAGGGAAAGGCTTGAATGAAAGCAAACTGACCTAACACAAAAGTAACGGCACCCCATCAAAAGACAGAGTTAGTAAGTTTGTTACACTCCTTCAGCTGCATTACTAGAAAATGTAGACACACCACATGTACTGTAGGGGGCGCTCATTCAAAGTTAAGTAATCATTGTCTGCCCTTTTTTTTTTTTTTTTTTTTTACCATGACAAATCGCAAATCAGTTGTGTCATGAACAATGTTTATTGGCAAGCTTATTGTTGCTTTTTAAAATGACCACATAATCAGATCCTAATAAAAGTAGTAAGTTACTAAGACTTACTACTTTTCAGTGAAAGTAATATTTTACTACATTTCTAGAACAGTATTGGATATTTATTATTACTAGCTACTATCTAAAGTAACCCATTAATCTTTACACAAGTCTAGTTAGATTCCCATCTCGGGTCTGTGTGCGTGGAGTTTGCAGGTTCTCCCTGTGCTTGGTGATTTTCCGGTTTCCTCCAACAGTCCAAAGACCTGCAGATCACCTGGAGTTCACAAATTGTGTGCGTGTGTGTGTGTGTGTGTGTGTGTGTGTGTGTGTGTGTGTGTGTGTGTGTGTGTGCTCTGCCTAGTGCCCTGGGATAGGGTCCAGGCCTCCCACTACCCTGTACACAGGATAATCAGTATAGCGCGAGTGTTTTCCTCTCTTTCTTTACATTTTTATAGAACACAGATTGTAAAGTGTCTACAATAGAGTGATTTCGATCATGCAGTATGTTAAATGAAACAGTTTGGACGTACAACATTCTTCATGCATGATTCCTGCAAATGTATCACAAAAGTAAAGCACATTTGCTGTACTAGTTACTAAAAGAATCATTACTATTACTATCACTAGTTCCTAACAAACATGATATATAACAATAAAACTTTACTTTTGTAATGCGTCACTGCCATTAATGCAGGAGAGCATGAGAGAAAAATCATCATTGCTTTCTGCTTTTCTCCTGTTTTCTTTTTTTTTTTTCATGATTATTTTTGTTTTTTCTAAGAAAACGTTCCTAAATGACGCCTCATGACTGTCGATCCTGCATTAATTGCACTTGTCCAGCTGAAACCCCCCTAAAAGGGCCCCGTTTATCACGTACACTTTTTCTATTAAGCCAACACGTTTAATAATTTATCCGTCTTGTGTTTGTTCTTTTGTTTTTATTCGAAGCAGAGGTGTTACACGGGGTTTTACAATTAGATTTGTCTCTGGGCCAAAACGTACCAGAGCGAGGAAAAAAAGAAAACACCTTACAGAAATATTCATGTATTTATAAGCAGTATAACGGATCAGAGGCAGATTACAACGTTGTTTATAATTTGAACACTCTTTTGATCAGAACCATATATAATTAAAGGTTGTTAAATTATTTGCATTGTGAAAAAGAGTTGAACGCCATGGATCAGCTACGTACCCAACTACCCCAAAGTTGTTTTCTCACCAGCTCACACGATGTTTTGCCTCCAAAATCGAGGGAAAAAAAATAATTTATGACTAATATATTAATTATTTGTAGCTTTAATTGATGTAATACATCATACAGCTGAGACTGAAGGTTTCTGTACAAACTGCAGACTTTGGTGTCTTCGGTCTGCGGAGCCACATACAGCCTTGTTTCTTAATAATCCCGATTTAGCGTGTTTGTGAGTGGCCCGCTTGCTGTGACTGCACTCTGATGCTCTGCAGTCGAATCTGTAACTCCATTTCATGTTTGTCACCAGAGAACAAACCATTCAGAGACGCGCTTTATCAGAGAGACAGGAGACAAAGACACGCCTGGGCTTCTACAAATGAGGCATTTTTGGAACAATTCAGAGCCTCCACGTGGCAGCAGGAGGTTAAAAATAAATAAATAAATAAATAAATCACCCACATGCTTAGTCTGTAATGAACTGAATAAGTTTAGCAGATACAGGCAGACGGCATTATGGACAACTGTGACAGGACTGGCAGATTTTACTTTTCATGAATAGCAGAGGCAAAAAAATGGCAAGAATATATACGCAGGCAAAAGTTCTTAAAAACTATTCGACATGGCTCTGATGTCCTGTTATCGCTTCTCATCAGGGTTTTTATAGGATTAGGTTCCCCATAGGAACTCCAACGCTGAGCGTTGTAATATCGTTCCAAGGGCATCGCGATGACCTTGAGAGTTAAAATGACTTTGATGAAAACGACGCTGAGATGACATTGAATGGACGATCCAAATGCAAAACCGTTGCAAATACAGCCGCAGAACGGACGGACACAGTTTAGGTGCATCCGTCCAAGGTCAGGCAATGTCATATAGTCAACAAGGTTCCAAAGTCACTTCATAATAGCTCAAAAACAACCCAGTGTTATCCCAGCGCCCGTAATGTCACCAAATTATGGTCAACACAACATTCTGGCTGGGCTAGTAGTTCCCTTGGACCTACATGGATGACTTTTGTTCTGTTTTTGCCTCTTTTTTGGAGGCAAAATATTGTGTTTGCTTGTGAGCTGGTAAGAAAACAACTTTGGGGTATAGTTGGAGAACTGATAGATGGCTTTCAACTCTTTGTCAAAGTGAAAATAATTTACCAAACACTTTTCTCAGTAATGATTGAGAGAGAAACGTCCAGAACTAAAGCTCTTAAACTGACCACTTGTACCAGTTTTTTTTTTTTTTTTTGTGCGTGGTCCTCTCTGTACTTGCTGCAACCTGGCCCCTTTTTCACGAGGTCAGGGGCTTTTAACATTTAGTGGATTGGTAAAGTGTGAAAGTTTCTAATGGATTTCTCTCTCTCTCTCTCTTGACTCCTTGACCAAGCCCTAATCAGTCTCAGAGCTGTTACTAATATCGCAGCCTGGTTCTTGTAAGCCGAGCAAGCATTTGTGATATTAGCGTACTGCTTTACGGGGAGTATAGAGGTTCATGAACTATCATTAGCACTCCTCTGCACCCTGTGACTCGCTGAACGGAGCCTTTGTGCAGAAAATAAGGTAACGCTTATTGAAATTCCTCTGTTCGGAGATCTCCTGGATTTACTGAACCATCCGCGAGCTGCGATTATCAGATGATTATAATAAAGTCATTAACTCTTAGAGTTTGCACGAAGCTTTAAGGGGAAGTTATAAGGTGTTGATTAAATATATTCATGTGGAACATGTGTTAAGTTGTAATTCTGTTCTCAGCTTCTCTTTATGGGAGCTACGACTAAAGGCAAAGGTTTCAGCGAGTCAACTCGCTCTTATGGAAGTTTGAGTATCACTATGATGATAATTAAAACTATTACTGGTCTCGACCTCAAGACCTGAATGATGACCCGAATGTTTTCTCATCAATGTGCAGGACAGCAGGCGCAGGACCAGGGTGTGGACCCACTCATCTGAGCAACGTTGATTCCCTTAAACTACAAAGCACTTCTGTACGTCTCTCTGGATAAGAGCGTCTGCCAAATGTCTAAATGTAAATGTAAATGTATGTATGTGCATGAACCATGTTGCAGGCGTTATATCCTGAAATCTAGCATCAGATGTGTGAACCAAACATGCAAAAGGAAATGCGATCTCTCAGAGGAAACCCACCGGGTGTTTGGTTTGTATTCCAGTTGTACTCCGGTTTTCTCCCATTAGATCTGGTTAACTGGGCAAATTTCTTTTTTTTTTTTTTTTTTTTTTGATTTACTTGTATGATATCCCATCCAGGGGGTATCATACTGTACCTCATGCCCTGAGTCCCCTGGGATAGGCTGCAGGCCCCCAAAACCCTGTACAGGATACGCGAATGGGACAGAATGAGTCTTTCATGTCGTTGTTTATAACGCAGCACAAAAGAGAGATTGATACTGTGCACTTATACTGTATACTGACTTCACCAGGCAAAAACTAACATGTCCCCAATTCTAATCAGTGGCGGCCGGTCAACAGGGGGCGCAGGGGCGCCGCCCCCCTAAAAGTTAGACAGAGAAGAATGCTCCTTTAACATGTAATTATTTAACATAATAATTATATATTTTAATAATGAAATAAAGTCATTTAGTCACAATATTCTGCTGTATTTCTTATAATTTCTTATAAATATAATTTATTTGCAATTTAAAAAAAAAATCTAAACTGTATTACGTTCATTTGTGTTTGTGTACGCGGGGCTCTGATTGGATTTTGTCAAAGGGGCGCAGCACTGTGCGCCCTGAACCCGCCCACTTTTGTTCTTAGCGAATCAATATCGTTTTTAAATATTTGGGCTCATGTGATTGGACCATGTGATTCTCAGCGAGTCTTTTCCAGCACTTCTTATGGCGAGCGGAGCTGCTGACTGGATGTGATGTGAGTCAGGACTTTATTTTATACTAGTAGTGATGATGCACAATCACCTGATAAATGCCTATTTACAGGCCAGTATTCAAAGTTTCATTTTCATTTTGTTTGCGCCCCCCAAAAAATTTTTGCACCAGTCGCCACTGGTGCTAATCCTAATTGTTTATTTTGCTTAAAAAAAAACCATGTGCTTTCGTTTGAATGAGTTACTACAGTATCTTTTATCATTTGAACTGATACATACCGATACGCCCCGGACCGACAGCGCAGGACAGAACTCCACCCTACACATGAAGCTCACGGCACAGAATTCTGAGTTTTTGACATCCAGTTTCACATGGTGGCCTCATAGCCAGTGTGACTGTCTCAATGGTCTTGCCAATACAATCCTATTGCACTTCTGCACTGTTTTGTGTTTGATTTTAACCAGAATGCATTGCTTGTTTTCCGTCTCCTCACTGTTTGATGTTTGGATTATCCCTGTCTGTTCTCCTGACTGTGCAGAATAAAACCTCATGCATCTTCTGGATCTGCTTTGTTTTTGTTTTTTTTACATGTTGCCTAATGTAACACCTTAGCACCTGTAGCACCAAACGTAACACCTTCAGAATGTAATGGACTACTGTCGAATCCGCGGGCACAGATTACAGCGCCTCAGTCGGACACATGCAGCTAGCCTCTCTGGCTTCGTCGTGTTGCTCTCCGGCCCATTTAGCATCTCTCTGCTTGGATTGTATGACTGCACGTGACACATTTGGGTCATACGCTGTTGCGTACACACACCGAGTTAAACCCAGGCATATAACACACACCTTCAGTGCCTAACCGGCTTGTGATTTGTGTTTTGCAGCGAGCGCGCGGCTGTGTGAGAGTTCAGTGCCGCTCTGAACTCCAGCATGGAGTGTCTCGACTCTTCTCTGTCACCTCTCACCGCTCTGACACCCTTCATGTTCCTTCCCCTCCCAGCTCTTTGATAGCACTGACGTTTGAATCCTGCGGCAACCACACACACACACACACACACACACACACACACACACACATATTTTATTCTGCCCTCAGTTCGCTGCATGTGTTTGACGGCGTGTCACGCAGCCGTCACTACACTTTGTTAAAATTAAAAGAGTGACATTTTTTTCACGGTGCCACACACACACACACACACACACACACACACACACTCAGACACACACAGATGTCGTGAGGTTTGCTTTTCCCTCTTGTTGCTCTCAGGTGCTTCACAGGGATCCTGAGTGTATAAAACGTCAAATTAAACCACACGAAAATCACATTTCTTCTGGATGTACCTGGGTGTGTTTCTCTCTCTCTCTCTCTCTCTTCACTCTGATCGTACGCTATTAAAGATGAGTACTGTTTAAAAATGGATGAAGTGAAGCCGCACGCTATGATACGCTACATACGGAATAAAACAGAGTGTGTTGTGCTGGTAGGAAAACCTAATCAACAGCAGGGAGGTGTGATGTGGATCCTCCATGTACAGGTGGATATTTGTACTCACACACTCCCACTCCAATTACAACTTCAAAGGAAGGAGATGGCAACCACGGTGAACACTTAATGATAGCAAGCACTTATAAATTATGGTAATGGGGTGATTTCCTAGGTTACCTGCATTTAATTACATTTTTTCCCACTTTTTTCATGCTTTCCCAGTGTTAGCTTCCGTCACCTTGAATTTAGCTAATGTTCATGATTTAGGCCTGTGTAGGACCAGCAATATTTGCAAGCTATGCAAAATTTCCACCACTATGACCTTCACATGGGGCAGTGTTCGATCAGAGGGTAAAGGCTCTGGGTTACTTATCAGATCAGCGGTTAAAGAGGCTGCCGTTGTGAGCAAGGTGCTTAACCCTGTCTGCTCCAGAGGTCGTATTATGGCAGAACCTGACCTTTGAACTAACAAGCTGGTACTGTATATGCAAAGAACAAAATATGTTGCAGGAGTGACTGATAAAGATAAAATAATGGGGGGCACGTCTAAGTTGCACATTACTGCCACCCTCTGCTCTGGAGGTGTAAAGCGGAAGTGAGTGGCAAACTAAACCCTTTAGAATGATTTTGTGTTGACATACATTATTCTAGTAAATTTTAAGTTGTTACATAATGTGCTAAAACTACATGATTTAAAAATGTTTAAAAAACTTCAAAACACGATTTTATGTAGTAGAAGCTACATGTTGTACTTAGGATAATGTAAACTCGCACACTACAGCAACTTCAGCCTCCACTGCATGTCTTTGGACTGTGGGAGGAAACTGAGTTCCTAGACGGAACCCACTGGGAGAACATACAAACTCCACCCCAGCCCTGGAGGTCCAAGTGCACCAGGGTGATGCTAGTGCTAATCCATATCGCTGGCTATGACACATGATAATCTCAACCATTTCTAATTAATATTGTGAAACATCATTGACCTACCCTGAAGCAACTTACAGACTAAAGTGCTTATAATCACTCGGTTCCTCACAAGCTTGTACTTTCCTGACCGTTATTAAGCGCCGTCACTGGAGACTCCCCCTGTAATTATGCATTATGCATAGCCTATTGCAATTATACATCTTTTTAAATGTTATATTGCCGATATGTTCAGAAACATTGAGCGCCGCGACCAAATACAGTACAGAGCAAAAGTTTGGACACACCGTCTCATTCAAAGAGGTTGAATTTGTATTATGGCAGGAAAAAAGCAGCTAAGTGAAGAAAAAACACGAGTGGCATCATTACTTTAAGAAATGAAGGTCAGTCAGTACAAAAAATTGGGAAAACTTTGAAAGTGGCCCCAAGTGCAGTCACAAAAAGCATCAAGTGCTACAAAGAAACTGGCTCACATGCGGACCGGCCCAGGAAAGGAAGACCGAGAGTCGCCTCTGCTGCGGAGGATAAGTTCATCCGAGTCACCAGCCTCAGAAATCGCAGGTTAACAGCAGCTCAGATCAGAGAGCAGGTCAATGAACAACTGTTAAGAGGAGACTGTGTGAATCAGGCCTTCATGGTAGAAGATCTGCTAGGAAACCACTGCTAAGGACAGGCAACAAGCAGAAGAGACGCGTTTGGGCTAAAGAACACAAGAAAGAACACGAGAAAGAAAACTCGCTGAATGAGAAGGGGTGTCCAAACTTTTGCTCTGTACTGTATATGTATATATGATGTGCAGCTGCGCTACTGCCACATAGCAAATGAATCGGCCAATCGGAATCTAGGGTTCTATAGTGTTGGGATATGAATAAAAATATTCATAATGGTTGGTAACAGTTCAAGGTTGTACTGTAAATACAATTTTCCTGAAATGTCCTTGTATCACTATGGCATAATGTTATGGTCTTTGTGAACCTACTGTATATACTGTAGGGCCTACTTAAATAATGTGTGACACAAAAAAGACACACACACACTTGGTCTGATGAATCTCCTAAGCTTGGGTGACTTCTGGTTGCTGTAGTTCCTCCACACACACACACACACACACACACACACACACACACACACACACACACACACACACACACACACACACACAAAGCGTACATGAGCCAGCTTAAGATTTATGGCTTTGCTAATTAAAATTTGCAAAGCTGGCAGACATTCAGGCTAGCCGCAATTTTCCTCATGGATTCTGATTAACAGCGGCCGAATTCATTATTGCCCCGTAGTGGCATTCCAAGACCCTGAAACATCACCTTCTAATTAAAAAAAGAATAATAATCCAGTCGGCGCAATGTCACAAGTGAGCCGTGTTTCACAGTGTGAACTCACAGCAGCCTCCCTAAAGAGAAATGATTATATAGAATAAAGCGGCTCGCAGCCCGTCGTGTCGGATGTGAGAACCGAGTCCTAACGCAGAACGCGAGTTCCTCTGCGCATTCAGACAGGGACGTTCTGACCTTCAGATGTCGGTCATGTCACAACAAGGGAATAATGAGAAACGCTGAGAAATTGCTGTAAGGATTAACTTGGTTGAAGAAAAAAATCTAACCTTGAAATGATTAGGTAATGAAATCAAAATAGTGCGTCCCTCTTGGCAAAGTTGAATAAATTCGAAATGAACAGCGTCTACATAGAGCATTAAGGCAGGTTAGACGTATCCTAGTTGTTTAATTGAAAACCCGTTAAAGGCTGATGCTGACTGAATGGTATTTATAAGTAATGTTTCCAGATAAACCGAACGACTGTTGGTGTTGCGTTAATTGTCCAAATTGCAAAGCCAAGGAATCCCACTCATTACCTTTACATGTATTTGTTATGTTAGTGCAGCTAAAGACGGACTAGCACACACAGAAAATGCGATTAGGAGTCGCGCTGCTTCTTGTGTGTACTGTATACCTCAATCGGAAAACGCAAATAAGCCTCGACGCTCTTGACACATGGCACAGTTTCCATCAGGGGCCTTGACCAAAATATGTGGGAACAGTGGGACAAGCTGGTAACAATACGTCAGTGTCTTCAGCCTTCAGATAACATCAAGATTTGTTCAAAAAGTTACACATACAGAACGTATAAAATGTACAGCGCTGAAAGTCGTCTACATTTTCACTGCTCAACATGCTAACAGTTTGCCTTTAGCTAACTTGTTTTTTTGATTGTTTTGGTCTGTGATGTAATACATTAGCCAGGAATACAGTACTAACCAGATGAAAGGAGTCATATCGCCAATTATTGTAGAGAAGTAGAAATTATCTGTAGGACACATGGTACATGTAAAATGGTGTGCTATAGCACCACCATCAGGTCAATCATGTCTCAAAAAGTTTAGATTAGATTAGATTAGTTTCTACTTTATTGTCATTATGCAAAGCGATCGAATATTAGTGAACATATCAGGAAGGTGTGCACTAACATTCAATTCGATTAGATTAGATTAGTTTAGATTAGATTAGATTAGTTTCTACTTTATTGTCCTTATGCAAAGCGATCGAATATTAGTGAACATATCAGGAAGGTGTGCACTAACATTCAATTAGATTAGATTAGATTAGATTCTACTTTATTGTCCTTATGCAAAGCGATTAAATATTAGTGAACATATCAGGAAGCTGTGCACTAACATTCAATTAGATTAGATTAGATTAGATTCTACTTTATTGTCCTTATGCAAAGCGATCGAATATTAGTGAACATATCAGGAAGGTGTGCACTAACATTCAATTAGATTAGATTAGATTAGTTTAGATTAGATTAGATTCTACTTTATTGTCCTTATGCAAAGCGATCGAATATTAGTGAACATATCAGGAAGGTGTGCACTAACATTCAATTAGATTAGATTAGATTAGTTTAGATTAGATTAGATTCTACTTTATTGTCCTTATGCAAAGCGATCGAATATTAGTGAACATATCAGGAAGGTGTGCACTAACATTCAATTAGATTAGATTAGATTAGTTTAGATTAGATTAGATTCTACTTTATTGTCCTTATGCAAAGCGATCGAATATTAGTGAACATATCAGGAAGGTGTGCACTAACATTCAATTAGATTAGATTAGATTAGTTTAGATTAGATTAGATTCTACTTTATTGTCCTTATGCAAAGCGATCGAATATTAGTGAACATATCAGGAAGGTGTGCACTAACATTCAATTAGATTAGATTAGATTAGTTTAGATTAGATTAGATTCTACTTTATTGTCCTTATGCAAAGCGATCGAATATTAGTGAACATATCAGGAAGGTGTGCACTAACATTCAATTAGATTAGATTAGATTAGTTTAGATTAGATTAGATTCTACTTTATTGTCCTTATGCAAAGCGATCGAATATTAGTGAACATATCAGGAAGGTGTGCACTAACATTCAATTAGATTAGATTAGATTAGTTTAGATTAGATTAGATTCTACTTTATTGTCCTTATGCAAAGCGATCGAATATTAGTGAACATATCAGGAAGGTGTGCACTAACATTCAATTAGATTAGATTAGATTAGTTTAGATTAGATTAGATTCTACTTTATTGTCCTTATGCAAAGCGATCGAATATTAGTGAACATATCAGGAAGGTGTGCACTAACATTCAATTAGATTAGATTAGATTAGTTTAGATTAGATTAGATTCTACTTTATTGTCCTTATGCAAAGCGATCGAATATTAGTGAACATATCAGGAAGGTGTGCACTAACATTCAATTAGATTAGATTAGATTAGTTTAGATTAGATTAGATTCTACTTTATTGTCCTTATGCAAAGCGATCGAATATTAGTGAACATATCAGGAAGGTGTGCACTAACATTCAATTAGATTAGATTTGATTAGGGTAGATTAGGTTAGGTTAGATTAGATTAGATTAGATTAGATTCTACTTAATTGTCATTATGCAAAGCGATCGAATATTAGTGAACATATCAGGAAGCTGTGCACTAACATTCAATTAGATTAGATTAGATTAGATTAGGTTAGATTAGATTCAGCTTTATCATTATGCAAAGTGATTTGATTTTAGTGCACATCTCAGGAAGTTGTACACGAACATTTGAGATTAAGCCACTAAAAATGCAGTTAGCATCTAAACAGAAGTGCATACTGTAAGTGGCCTATTTACAATATATAACTGTAGTAAATGATGGTATGGGTCCATACTGTATAAACAGGGGTGTCTTATGTGCAGAAGGTGCAGCGAGTATAACTGTACGAACAGTATGCAACATGCAACTGCAGCATGACCAGTGCGATGTACCGTTTGGTCCACATAATTAATGTTAATGGAAACAAAGACAATCAAGGTACCTCCAAACATGCCACTAAAGAAGACTAATCCTTTGGAAAGCATTCGTGTTTGAGGAAAATCGGTGATGGACCTTCTAAAAACAATAGAGTTTAAACAATCCTGGTGCTTGGACCCCTAAAAATCCCTACCAAAAAAAAAAAAAAGTTCCAAAGACCGAGCTTGGCCTCGTAAATACTCGTGTTTTGCTGCCAATTTAAATGTCTTGTCTCAGTCGCACAATAGCTCGCAATAACTCAGCCTCGACATAGCGACAATAGCGTATTCTATATATAACAGGAGCACAATAGGGTTGAGAGGAAGAGTGCTGCCCCATCGATTGTCCCGTCTTCGCTTTTATCAGCCTGTGTTTCAAAACTTCGGGCCATTTTTCATCCTATCCTGCTTTCATCTGTTCCCACAAAAAGCTTCGCATTTCCTCCGCCCGCCCTCCATCTTTCCGCAGCAATAAGCAGGCGTCACCTTTTGGAAAATAAACCTAAAATAATCTCCAGAGTTTCCATCACTTTACCCTTTTTCCTTGACAGAACTGGGACTAATCCGATTCTTTCCACTCCGACTGAGATTTCACGCTCTGACGTTTGACGATTTGGCACCGTGAATCTTTAAACCGCGCAGGCTTCAGTCGAAGAAGCTGCTACGTTCATTTCTCGAGCACCAAGAAATGGAAGTGCATGAGCGCATTGTTGTGTTTTCCTCTCAGGGTTTATGCAACGGTACTTGACTGCACTCGGAGAAATTTAAAATCTCTAGTCTTTCAAAAAGTAGATAAATAAATAAGAATGATAATAATAATAATAATAATAAAACTGGTTCTAACCTGTCACTAAACAGCATGTGGGACTGTGGAAGTTCTTTATATTTTGGTCATGACATCTAGGAACTTGGGATTTTCCAACTCGTAACTTCCTACTTTCCAAATCATAGTGCTTATTCAACCTCAATTTTGGTGTTAAACAAAAAAAAAAACAAAGGATGCTGAAAGTTTATTAAATGTACATTAAGATTTTTCTGTATCACTCTGTACATGTGCTCTTTCATGACTATCACACCTGCTGTATAATCAGACGGAATAGCTGTGAGACTGCATGAGACGCACAGTTTCCACCGTCAGAAATAGACTTCAGGCCTTCTCTAGGAGCGTGTTCTTTAATCAGCATGTTGTCTTGGGATGCTGACCGCTATGGGAGACGATCGGACAATTACAGACATGTCTCACAGGCTCTGTGCTAATGACACAAAAGCAGCACCGTAGGCGAGATCGTAATTAGGAGCCCACATGGCAGATAAAAAGCCATGCAAATCAACATGCCTGATCTGGGCGTGATTGAAATAAGTATAAATTACTGCAGTCTCCTTTGAAGCCTGCTTTGAAGATGGTGTCTTCAGTTTTGCCTTCCATCGAGCCGTCCGTGTGAACCTTTACCATGACATATTAAATCAGAGGCTGTTCGTATATTTACTCGCCTTTAAAGCCAATCTGTTTGAAAATTCAATATAACCTTTTGCCTAGAGATGTTCACGGTTTTATTTCATATGAGGATAAAAGGAGTAGAAATATGACTGAGGGACACAGAATCTCATTTAAGGTCTCCAGCTTGGACTGATACTCCAGCTTGGACTGATACGCAAATAGGCCACACTTCCATCACTGCATGAACAGATGGATGGATTATTGTGTATATTGATAAATGTTTAAACTGATGAATAACGATCGATTGGAAATCAATTGATGAAAAATCTGAACTATTTATTTTTTGGAAAAAAGTAGATGTGGATGGGTGGATTGATGGATAAACGGATGGGGAATGAATGGACTGATGTTTGGGATGATAGATAAATAGACGAACGTTTGTATGGAATAAAAAAAGAAAATAGATGGAGGTCCAGATGGATGGGTGTTCAGATGGTTAGATTATTAGGTGGATAATGTTAGGAAAGATTTGTTAATGGATGGAAAAATGGATGAAATAAATGATGTTTTTTTTTTTGTTTGTAACAATGGATAAATATGTAGTATTCGATATTTGGACAAATGTATACAAATGTACAAATAGATTGATGACTGGATGGATAGATGAATGTATTAAGGAATGAATAGATGAATGTAAACAGATAAAAGATGAATGGATTAATGGATGGATGAAAATCAATGGAGGGCATAAGGAAAGTACAAAAATCCTGTAGTTGAGTATTCCTCTGGTTTGGTTCAAAGTATTAATTACCTTCCACCGCTGGTAGAGGGCGTGCAGTTAAATGGAGCTTTTGAACAATGGATGTGTGAGAGGGGGATGGATCCATTAATGGATGGATGGATGAACAAAAATCAGTGGAGGATGTTTAGACAAATGGAACAATTGATGGATGGATGGATGGATGGATGGATGGATGGATGGATGGACTATGAACAGATGGGTGCCTGGATGGATATTGTTTAGATGATTAGATAGGTAGGTGGATAAAGGTTGGATAGATAAATAATAGACCAATTACTGAATGGGTAGATCAACGGATGGAAGAAACAATGAACCGATCAGTGTGCTGATGGAAGAATGAATATATAGGTAGACAGATAGAAGTGGATGGATGGATGGATGGATGGATGGATGGATGGATGGATGGATGGATGGATGTTTGAGCAGATAAATACATTTTTATATAGATACAGCAGATGGTTATTATATTAGTGACTGGCAGAATGGTTATGGCTGTTTCAGTTGAAATAATGGCAATGCAAGCCACACCTCCAATTTTACAGAGGGGCACAAAAGCCCAGACCTTTAAAATAATAATTAGTGCCAGATTTATTTCATTTCTTTATTGCCGTTTGTTGAAATAAAGTGTAAGTCATCCAAGCTTGACATCATAACCTGTATCTAGTTTGCAATGCACAATAAAATAAATAAATAAATAGTAACACATTTGACAAGTAATAGTAATTTTGTTGTCTTGCCATGTTTGTAATAATTGTAGTTTTAGTGTCGGGGTGTTAATGTATTCACATCTGCTGCTGTTGGCAAGTGTTTAATATAAAAACAAAATCCATCAAAGAATAATCAAAACAAATACAGCATGATGTGCAACCACATCTGGCCAGAGTCAAGCAAGGCTCTGTCTTTGCAAGGGCATGTGTTTCCATATATTACTGGTCATATTCCATCTGAACTGTTTTGCCAGGCATAATTTGACACACTGCAGCTTCACTCACGCCTTCAGTCAGAAGTACCAGCTTGTTACCTCACAATCTGCGGTGCACAGACTCCAGTTCACTGACACAGTGTTGGGCTTTGGGGAGAGGAGTAGCAGAAGTGTTGGCCTTAATGTCAGAGCCAGTGTGATGTCTGAAAACCTTCCCTGGCTTCTGGATAAGTCCTCTTGCCTCAATTAGATTGACTCTCGTTCTCAGAGGGAAGGTCGTTTGTTTTAGGCGGGTTAAGACGCCTGGGCCAGTGGAGCGAGGTGGTTTTGAGATTTGAGTCCCTCCGGCTTAAAAATGAGGGCAAATGAAACCGCTCAATAGCTCACAATAGATGTGTACAAATAGCCCTGTATCAGGAAGCTCTGTGAGGCCTTTACAGTATTTATGCGGAACCTTGATGCTGATCAGCTTTTGTTTTACACCCAAACAGCAAACATTTATAAGGGATAGATTCATGACAACTGCAGGATGAAGATATTATTTGTCTAAAATTGGATTGATGGATGGATTTAAAAGATGGAGATGAATGAAAGATGCATAAAAGGATAAGCTCGACGAATTTATGAATAGGTGGGTTATGGTTAATAGATCGATAAATTAGTGGTGTAGGAAGAATAAATTGTGATGACAGATGTACTGTATAATGCTTGAATGATGTTTCAAAAGATAGATGGATGACTGGGTAGATGAGTAGAACAGAGTACTTGGATCAAAAGAGGATTGGATGGATGGATGGATGAATAAATGTTTGGATAGGTGATTGTATGTTAGGAAGGATGGATGGATGTGTGGTTGAATTGATGTATATATAGATGGTTAAATATTTAGATGGATGAATGGATGGATGTATAGTTGGATAGATGACTTAAATGGATGCTGTGATGAATAAATGAATATGTTAAGATATTTGGGGGGATGGATGTATGGATGGATGTCGATTATATGTTTGAATAGATGAATAGATGACATGTGGATGGAGATATGAATGAATGGGTGACTGTTAGGATAACTGGGTAGAATTGCTGAATGGATGGATGGAGAAATGGATGGATGGATGATTCAGTGATTGAAAATGTGGTTTTATGGTAGGATGGGTGGATGGATAGCTGTAAGAATAAATTATTATATAGTTAAATGGATGATTTAAATGGATGAGGGATGGATGGATGACTACATGTTAGGATAATTAGGTAGAACTCAATGGATGGATGGATGGATGGATGGATGGATGGATGGATGGATGGATGGATGGATGGATGGAAGAATAATGGATAAAAATGTTTGGATAGAGGAATAGTGAAATGACATGCGATCTACAAATAGTCCTTGAATTGAAGAGTTATTTGTTATGTAATCACTGGCTTCACTAAACTATGCATTTGCATGCATGAGTTGAATTAAGACCATCTGTCTGTCCTTAAGCCTTATCATTCATCCTCTATCTCTCTTTCTGTCTATCCTAACAAGGAGCTGCAGGTTTCAGATTTATTATTAGAAACTTTAGCAACAATGTTTTGGTTTGATGATAATTTGTCAGCCAATCTGTGAGATCTGTCCATCCATCCATTCATGCATCATCTGAAGGACATTGTGTTAGCAGCACTTCCTGTTTGGATCTGTAGAGGTGTAAAAAAAAAAAAAAAGAGAAAAAATCTGAGTTTTAATGCCAAAGTGACAGATTGGGTGGCTTTGGTTGTTTCCAACTTGAAGTTAACCTCAGCCTCCCTCAGCAGGATATGAACACATGCTTCCTGTCCTATACATGGCAGTCGGAAAGCAGACACAAACACTTGAAACCTACAGATGCACACTTAACGCGATGCGTGGTGAGGGCGACAGTGTAAAATAATTACCGTTGCTGTATCCTGTGGGATGGAATTGAATTTTCTAGGCCATGAGTCATGACTGAGAACCTGCAGTGTTTTAAATGAGCATAATGGGCTTTTTTTTTTTTTTTAAATCATCGGGTTTAACGTTATACATCACCTAATCAAGAAAAGCTCTGGATTGCTTGTTAGATAAGGGTCCTTTAGGAATTTATAGGAAATGTGACTCTTAAAGACGGGGTGAAGACGTGTAACAATTTCTGCATTATAGCGCAGATTTTAATAATACACCATGCAGTCGGGCACTTATAATCAAGTGAGCTTTCAAAGGAAATAGCAGGAGAGGAAAAGGCAAATTAAAAGGAACCGTGTTGATGCATCAGACAAAGAGCAGGTCAAGGGTGAAAAGAAAAAAAAAACTCTTCTCACACTTCTAATTTTTTTTCTTTGTTTTTATTATTTTTTTCTCAGCCATTAGATTATTGATCAGGGTGATCCAGTACCCTTTTTTTTTTTTTTTGTTTCTCCTGGAAAGTCTCTTTTAAAGGCATAGAATCTATTGATTTGGCCAAAATGTATATATTTTTCTAACATGGCTAAAGATATAATTGTTTTATGTTCCAGTCCGTTTCATCATAATAAAGGCATTTGTTTCACTTTATAGAAGTTAGAGACTTTCACAGAATTTCTTTTTTTACTTTTCCTCGAATCTGTATTCTAAATGAATACTGTTAAATTCATTTTGAATTCTTCCTGGTCAGAAGGTTTTGATTAATTATCTATACTATGATGATTAGAGCAGCTACAGTGTTGATTAATGCGCTCATTGTAATTCATGTTATAGTTTCTGTAGTAGCAGCTTCATAACAGGAACTTTGATAAGATACATGTGGTGAAGTTTTATGAAAGCAGATGTCTATTTTATAATTCCCCCCCCCCCCCCCCCACTGGAATCCCCAGGGGCAAAATTAAAGCTGTAGCTTTGAGGAAGGCTTTACAGTAAGTTTGGCTACCTTGCAGTTTGGTGTGGTGGTGACTCAGTGTTTTAAGGCTCTGAGTTACTGATCAGAAGGTCGGCAGTTCGAGCCCCAGCTCTGCCAGGTTGCTGCTGTTGGGCCCTTGAGCAAGGCCCTTAACCCTGTCTGCTCCAGGGATGTCATAAAAATGGCTGACCCTGCGCTCTGACCCAATCCCCATCTATCCCCATCTGATCGTAACAAAGCTGGGATATGCAAAGAATAAAAGAATTTCACTGTGCAGTAATGTATATGTGATGAATAAAGTCTGAACTTATTAAAGCTGTAACATAGAATAAGTTTGGCTACCTTGCAGTTTCTCTGTAACATGACAAGCTTTTATTTTTAATTAAAAATAGATTAAAAAAAAACAAAAAAAAAAAAAACGGAAGAACGACCAAAACAAGTGTTTATACAGTATTTGCTGTAATGTAAATGAGAACAGGAACTAAATTGCTTTGCAGACAATTCATAAGATTAAATGCGACTTTAAATGGATTAGAAAAATATATTTGTTTTAATCAATAAAAAAATATTGTAATAATTAGATTTAATAAAAAATAAAAATAAAATGAGTCATCACAGTGGCGTAGCCGTTAGCACTGGCCTCGCACCTCCTGGTCTGCTTGGATCTGTGAGTGTGTGTGGAGTTTTCATGTTCTCCCCATGCAGGCAGGGTTTCCCCAGAGTACGTTTGATTTCCACCCACCAGCAGGAATATTGTGCATGGATGAGAAAAAAAAATGTGTTTTAAAAATTACAAATGAATTGGAGGTAAATTGCTATAGTAGAAAAGTGACGGAACACATGAGAATGTGTTAGTTTAGGAAAATGATCAACATCAGGGTAGTAACATGAACTCAGTTTTTCATTATTTACCTGTGAAAACAGGCCCCCATGTGCTTACTTAACGATTTGGAACAAATGGAAGTCTATTTCCATCATCTTGGCAAACCAGGTTTCTCTCTGTTGTTGATAATTAAAAGCTCATGCTGTGAGATTCATTAAAACACAGATCATCATTATACCTGTTTGTCATTTTACACACACACGCACAAAGACACACACACCAAGACACACACACACAAATTTGACTTTGTGCGATTCGATGAAAAGGGACAGCCTCTTGGCAATGAGTTGAAGCTTAATTCGAGAGTGGATTATGTCCTTTTTGGGTCCGACCCAAAGCATTGTCCTCAAGAAAATCCTTCCTAATCCAATACTTCCCTCTAAAGCCCATCGTCTTAAAAAAAAAAAAAAAAAAAGAGAGAGAGAGCGAGAGAGATTGACAACCCCAGGGCCGTTTCTGCAAGGGCAAAACAAACGGGAATTTAATGTAAGTAAGGAGATGTGAATGAAAAACATGGATGAGGCTTGAACACACACAGCTCAAATAACAGCCTTTTCTGCATTACTGAGAGGAAATATCGACTGACTTATTGACAGTGGTAACCACAGAGAGACGGGCGGCTAAATGAGCCATTTGAATAATTAATAATTCGGTATATATACACATGACAAATATTAACATATTTTAAGCGCTCGAGCG
>JAAGKR010003203.1:0-78500 GCA_011419295.1 Clarias macrocephalus
GAGTTGTTCTGATTGTTTTCCCAATAAGTGTAAATTTGTAAAACTAAAATTAATTAATTAATCAATTAATAAAGACAATAAATAAAAACAATAAAAAATATTATCTAAAACTATTTTTTTCTTTACCAATCAACCTGTTTAATTTAAGAAACATATTATTATTAGTAGTGGTGGTAGTATTGTTATTGTTGTAAAGTAATTACCCAAAAGAACATTCATCTTATATACTGTTTATCCTATACAGGAATAAGCTGCCTATCCCTGGAAACTTCGGACACAAGACGAGATACACCCTGGACACGGGGCCAATTCATCTAACACTCACTCAGTCACTACAGGAAATTTAGGAAAACAGATTAGCCTTATCTACTCAGTGATGGGTTTCACGTCTGCAACGCAGAAGGCCCTGGTTTGATTCCCACCAATGCCCAAACACCAGCCACTGAAAGCAGCGCTGGTGCCAAGCCCGAATAAAATGGGAGGGTTGTGTCAGGAAGGGTATCTGGCATAAAACCTGTGCCAAATTGTTGTGCGGCTCAGATGGTATGCTCTGGCAACCGCTTGACAGGAACACCGGAAATCCCACCAACAATTAAGTAATTGGGCAAAAGACTGATAGCCAGGTTTGTGTTTATGAATTAATTACCCAACTTGAGTTGATTCCACTTATTGAATTTGCATTTGGTAGATTTTAATAGGATCTCTTGAAATGCGGTCCAAAGAGGTGTTATCAATGTCTACACTCAAGTTGCCACAACCAAATTGTGGTGGCTCAAATGGTAAAGGCTCTGGGTTGCTATTCGGAAGGTCCAGGGTTCAAGTCCCACCACTGCCAAGTTGCCACTATTGAAACCTTGAGTAAAGCCCTTAACCCTTTCTGCTCCAGGGGTGCTGTATACTGACTAACCCAAGATTTCTTGCAAGGTGCAAAAAATTATTTATATATTTCCTTTTCCTGTAAGGTATGTGTAACAAATTATTCAATCTTTATCTTTCTTTTTTTCACTTACTGTAGTCAACACTGGAGGCAGACACTGACTGCAAAGAATTCACAACCAAGTATAAATAATTATGAGCCATATTTATAAATAAGCTAATTTGTCCAATTAGTTTTGAGCCGGTAATAATGGAGGGACTTTATAAAATAAAATTTTAAAAATGCAGCGGATCGATTATATGTGTACTGATTATATGTGAATGTGTATTAAAAATAGAAGTTTTAACCCTGTATTGACCCATTTTTTTAGTTCACATTAAAAATATACTGACGAGTTACATATTGTAGACTTTCTAGAAATAAAATATATATATATGTGTGTGTGTGTGCATGTATGAACTGAGAAACATTTGGGATTTTTTTTTACTTAAATAAAATAGATAAATCTGAATCTGAATATCTCTAATTAGGCATTTACTGCACAATACATATCCACTGTAAACCAATTCAATGCTAACAAATCTATGCAATCTATACAGCTGACTATTAGAAAAACATTGCTTGGTCTTTTTCCAATCTTCACCTGTCCATTCTAATTGAGCCAATGCAAGCTGAAGCTTTAGATTTCTGTTCTTGGCACGCAGCATGATGTGTTCTGCTGCTGTAACCCACTATACCCCGTTTGTAAAGAGTTAATGCAGGCTTCTGCCATTTCTTTTAAGTAATCGGTCAATCTAGGTCTGGGGTCAGAAACTCACATGTTCTCCATTCTTACTTGTCTTCTTGTTTGGTTACCATAGTAACCATCCACCAAATACATTGCATTAACTGGAATGCTTTTTTTCCCAGACGTGATATTTTTATTTTATTTTTCAGCATCTGTCTGCTAACAAGGACAAGGCGCTACTAAAAGCCATATTCAGAGCATGACAAACAGTTTCAGTGGTGAGAAGATATAACAGAATAATCTAGTTTTGATAACACGAGCATAAAAAAAAAAAAACACGAAGACATAAAAAGAGGAAACTAGTTATATATAGTTTGTTAAGTGTCATTTGGACAATATTCTCTATGTTCCGGTGGAACACAGTATATATTTACTTCCCCAAAGCAACCACAAATAATTAATTAGAAAGACAACTTATTCATAACAATAATTAAGAAAAAAAACACACACACACACACACACTTAAAAAGCTATCAGATAATTGCATGATGAATGATTAGGTCAACACAAGTAAAAGTGTAAAAAGACTTCGCAAACACAATATAAAAACTTTTTAAACCTAAACAACATGTTGAAAATGTGACCATCAGCTAATTATAACCAGATGTTTATGCATTTGCGCTTTATTTTAGTTGAGAAAGAACACTATATATATAATCAAAAGAACAAATATTTAAATAACGAAAATACATAAAATAAGAGCATCTGATCTGAACTTCTTTGACTGATCTGTTTTATTTCTTTAGTGTAAAACTTCGGCCTGGTTACAGTTATTCACCTATGGCACAGGGGTTTTTATCTCTCTCTCTCTCTCTCTCGCTCACATACACATACATGCACACACACACACGTGCAAACACTTATTTGGAAATAATATATCTTAATCCTGGGCGTGGACCCCTCAAAAATATAAACATGAAGAGAAATGAAGTGACCAATATTTTTTCATCCCCTTTAAGAAATAAATTTAAACCATTTTCTAGCAAGTAGCTCATTAATATAAATACTTTCCCAGAATGACTTGAAAAATAACAGAAATCTGTGTTTTCTCGGGAAACAGTTTGAACAACCGTAAAAATAATCCTAACCAAATTTACGTGAATAAATATACTGAGTGAGTGCACAGGCTGAGCTTTAAAACATCACCTCACTGGCCACAACACAACAGATGCCGATCATGTGTTCGATCTATATTTGTGGATTTTGACTAACTGTGTATGTTTTACTAGGTGAAGCTTTTAAAGTGTCTTTTCCCGGCTTGCCATTGGCTGGAGCTGTAGAAGCAGCAGGAACAGTATCGGCGGGGGCTGCCATGGAAACCGGTGCGGTGCGTTTGATCGGCTCTTCGGCTCTGGATCGCTCCTCTGGGCTGGGCTGTGTGGGAGGGGCCTGCTCTGCTGTGGGAGGAGCTGTGTGATCTTGCTGCAGCTTTTGACTCTGAAGGAGGCGGAGCTGAACACGGAGCTCCAAAATAGCCTCTTGTTCCTCATGGATGGCCTGGTTCAGATGAGTGTTCTTGTTCTGTGAAGAGAAAGCACACAGTACTGAACAATAATAAAATAACCTTATAATAACATAATAATAATAATAATGATGAGTACATATCTAATATGTTTTAAACAAAGTATTATAAAAAAACAATTTTGGGGCTCAGCATCAAATTAGGCAAAACTTCGAAAACAAATAAAAAGAACCATTATTACTTCCTCCCCTTTTTATTAACACTTTCTCTCACCTCTAGCTCTTCATTCTGCTTCTGTAGGTCTTCAAGAATAATCTGCAGCTCCTCCTCGTCCTCGCTCTCACTCTCACTGTCCGATGAGTACTCCTCTGTCTCACTTCGCCCCTGCTGCCGGCTGTATGTGAGAGTGAGTGTGTGTGTGCGTGCATGAGAAAGGGGTAGTGGTTAGATACCGGCATTTTCCTAATATTTATATTCCGTTAATTCATTTATTCATTCATCTTCTACAGTGCTTATCCTATGCAGGGTCACAGGAAGCCTGTAGACTATCCCAGGAAACTTTGGCCACAGGGTGCAAGGAAACACCCTGAATAATGTGCAAATCTATTGCAGGGCACACATGCACACACCATACTGTACACTCATTCACACACTACGGGCAATTTGGGAACGTCAATCATCCTAGTCTGCATGTCGTTTGACTGTGGGAGGAAATCGGAGTACCTGGAGGAAATCCACCCAGCACGGGGAAAACATGCAAACTCTATGCACACAGACCCGAGGGGGTAATCGAATCCTTGACCCTGGAGGTGCGAGGCCACGACGCTAACCACTGTGCCACCACACTTCACTTCCAACTGAACCTAAATTACACGCTCTAAAAATGCAATGGTTGATGGCTCTCTTTTTCATTTAAAAAAAATCTAGGGCAAAGGACAAAACTTTTTTTGTTGAATAAATGTGATCAAAGTATTGGAAAACTGACTCAGTCCTGTTAGTGCCACAACTAGAGTGCTTGTTTTACTCTCATATTACTTCTTAAGAAATCCAGTGCCAAAAACCCAAGGTAGCTAGGTAATACTGATATGGGGCAAAAATCATGATCGCCTGCTGATCATGCTAAAAGTTAATAGATAAATGAAAAAAGCTGCTGCTCATGTAGCTGGGCAGAGAATTATGAACATTTCTCCTGGGTAGCAAAGTCAATCACTTGCTTATGCATCAGCACAGCAGCAATAAAAATAAAGCTATTTGGTATGGAAACATTCTATGTTTATGTTGTCATAACTGACTTGCTAGCATATGATGATGGAAACTTCCCAAGTTGGCTGCCAAACTGAAGTGGATCAACTCTGCCACTATAGATCCTGAGAGGGTGCCCATGAACCTGTCACCAGTTTACCAGTTTTGGCGTTTAGTTGGTGATCAAATGTTGTTCTGTTCAGCTGGTGGTAGTATTAAAAGTTATGGCTGATCACTGCATGTGTGCTGAATGTGAGACTCTAAAAACTGTGACTGCAAATTTTATACTATATGATAAAGTGTAAAATAGGGGTGTTAAAGACTCATAATGCACTATGTTCAAAAGAACTCTGACCTCTGTATGTCAGCAATCTCAGCCCGCAGTCGTTCGATCTCTTCCTTCTCCGTGGCGATCTGTCTGCGCAGGACCTGCTCTAAAGCGATCAGCTCCTCCTGCTCGGTCAGGATCTCGTTCTCCTACAGAAGGAGCCAACAGTTCATACGTTTTTGTAAATAGATTCGACTATGCAATAAATAATAAGCAAACAAACGAATAGAGCATCTATATCTTCCCTTCATTAGTCCCTGAAAACACTTTGTTTAGTTTAACATTGAACGTCCTAAAACGCTTTCTTGAGGTTTCTGAATCAAGAACGCTTTGATCTCACCTGAGCCAGGAGAATGTTCAGGACCTCTTCTTCATTCTCAGACATCTCCTCTTTGGACACATCTTCTTTAGACAGGCTAGCGATCTCTTGTGCTATTTTACTCTCACATTCCTATGCGTGTATGAAAAAAAAAAAGATATCCTTATTTATTAATTTTTTTTTTTAAGTACAAAGAAAGATAAAACAAAATGCCAGTGTGATTTGTTCGACTAAATCTGTCAGTGTGTGTAACCATTAACTTAGTATTTGAAAATGGAAGAACCTATTTTTATTATCAAGGATAATTTTGTTTAATACTGAATAAAATATTTATTAATGATAATTATAAGCTTATGTTTTTTTTTGGTTTTAGCATTGTGACCACCTTGCACAAACTAAGAATGAGATAAAACCATGGCTGGCTGCAATGTCTTTATTTCATAAATTGTTTTAAACCATGCTGTTTTGGATGCCAATTAACCTGGTAACACTGGTAATTAGTTTAGAGTGATAGGTTGAGTGCGCATGTGCGTGTGTGTATGTGTGTGTGCAAGCACGTACCTGTCTCTTGGCCTCACGTAGTTTGCGTTTGAGAGCAGTGAGAATACGCTGCACCTCCCACAGGCGTTCCTCTTTGGACAGGTCCTTTATCCCAGCCTGCAAGTCTCTGTGCAGGCGATTCAGCAGGAACTCCTGCAGGAAAAAACAACACATGCACGTATAATACACATCAAATTGTTTTTCTTCCAAACAGTCATTATATAACAGCTAATTTCTGAGCACTGACAATGTGTCGGTGTTGTGTTTCGCGCCCCAGTGCACACCTTCTTCTCTTTAGTTTTGTATTACACGTCAAATAAAGACACAGCTGAGACACCTAATCTCATTTGTATTTTGCGCATTTCCTAGTGACGCACCCCCCATAACCATTTTGCATACTTCCTTATATAAAATATGCAAATGTGACCAAAATAAACTGCACTTCCCTCTGCTGGTTTTCACCCTAAACCCTGCAACAAGTTTCAAGCACATATCTAGTTCATTCAAATATTGACGCGTGTAAAGATGTGTGTGCTGTATTATTTAGCTTTATTACAAGCGTACCTGTCTTCGGATCTCCTCTTTAATACTCTCCTGGGTGTCGGGTAAGGCTGGCATGGTGGCTACATTGGACCACCGCAGGGGATGCACCACTGGTTTTAGAGCCACGTCACCAAAAAGTTCACGCACATGGGTAAAGAAGACATACAGCACGCGGTTTCCTATCTGTATACAGAAGAGAGGGAGTTTTCAATCATCTATATCAGTAAAAGTACAGCACAGAAGAAAACTTGACAAAGAGACGTGCTTATCTCACGTATGTATATATATACGCTGAAATGGGGACTCCTTACTGTTTCAACATTTAATGACATAATACAAATGAAACATATAAAACGCTTTGCTATTGTTTATTGTACCATGATATAGACTTAAACTTTCCAACAGAGAAAAACTACCCTTGCCCATGTGTTTAAACCACATAATATTTGCGAGTTGTCTTTTAATTGAACACAACCAAGCTGAGCAGCCAAGCTCTGCTCTGGCAGGAGGTCCTACTTAAAAAATATATAAAGAAGCATGAAACTGGAAAAACAAACATCTATCCCAAGGCAAAAGGGTGAACTGTGTGGATTTTTCAAAACGACAAACTGCACCTTTAAATCAATCTCACCTGCACCGTGGGATTGAGCACAATGGAGATGTTTTGGATGTTCATTTTGGTGTCTGTCTCATGAGCGATCACATGGTCCATATGAGTGATGAGCCATGACAAGAGCAGCCTGCTTCCCTCAGGAACTTCAGTCAGCAGCCGCTGGAACTCGTGCAGCTTCTCTGCCTCGCTGGAGCGGCCGCACGCATCCTCGAATCGCGAAGCCAGATCTCTTCCCAGGAGGTTGTCGGGCAACTCGCGCAGGTACTGCTTCATTAGGCTGGCCACAGTGTGTGGCTCGTACTCCTCCAGGCATGGGCACTCTTCCCGGTCGTACGCCGCCTTCAGCTCATCCACTTTTGACTTCATTCCTGCAGAGAGAGAGAGAGAAAGGATCAAGATCTACATCTACTTCTTCCCCATCATGCAACAGCTACCAATCAAGGAACAAAGCAAAGACTGACGCTAGTCAATCATATCTGACTTCATTACTAATTAGCAAAACACTGAGAAAATCTTGAAAATTTAAATCTGCTTGTTGGTTTGTACATTGACGAAGTGTAGATGCTGGTTAGAGCGCCAGCTTACCAGAGACGCGGTAGATGCCTTCGCACTTCATGCCATAGCTCTCAATGTAGTCAATGCACTCGCGAAAAACGGCAGGCAAATGAATTCCATCATACAGCGCCGTCCTCCTCACTGCTTCACCTAACGGCGCCCCGAAAATCGGTCTGACTGTAGCCGGAGTCTCCACTGCGACAGGCTCGGGTTCCGCAGTGCTTGGCTTTTTCTTCTTCTTCTTCTCCTTCCACTGTTTGACGACATCAGCCGCGGTCAAGTCTTTAGACTTCTTGTCCTTAGCCTTCTCCTCTTTAGGGCCCTTTTCCTTCACTTTAAAGTCCTTCTCTTTCTTCTTGGAGAAGCTGGGCTTCTTGAACACGTGGATGCCTTTGGAGCGTTTCATCTTGGACGGGCTCTCGGCCTCGTCGGCCGAGCTATCCTCCTGGAAGGCAGCGTAGCCCTCAGCTACAAAAGAGAAAGAAATAAACACAAAATTAAAAATATTAAATAATAGGAATTAGAGGTAGATCTACCAAACTGATACCACAATAAGCAATCAGGCAGATTAAAAAGCTGTGAAAAATATCCCATGCTACCTCGTCTCTCCTCTCTCTACTCTCTCCTCCAGCCAATCTTCCTCAAGGTGAGCCATGACCAAAAAGATAAAAAATAGAAGATAGAGGGGAGATGAAAAAAATAAAACCCTTAAATGAGGTCAGCTCACAATTCAGCACTATTCCCTGTGAGAATACTGCTCCCGCTCTCTATTTAGTGCTCCATATTTGGAGGCATGACACCTACATTGCAGAGCGTACTCTCAGTAACTGAGCTCATAACAGCGATCAGAACCCATCAACCAGCGCTTATGAGGCTGTCTCCTTAGAGAGCTTCAGGCAGAGGTGCGGCTCTGCCACAAATACACACCCACAGAGGACAGGGACTGAAAGGGTGTGTCCTCAAACTGTCCATCGCTTCCTGTTTCCTTGCAATAGGTTGGCTAAATTTAGGAAGTGGGTGGAAAAATAGAGCTACTCTCCAGAGCAAAGGGGTAAAAGCTGACATACTCGGCCAGCGTGGAGAACCTCGCGCATCGAATGTTTTCATTCTATGAAATATAATTGTAAAACTGATTAACATTGAGCAAAGCAGAACAGAAACTAGACAGTACCGATGATTAATGTCTATCAGATCCAATTAGCTTTAATTTGACTTAAATAATGCATAAATAAGCTACTGAAGTTCAGCGCCAACAATAACGCAGCAATATCAACTCAATCAAATAAGTGATCATTGCTGCTAATTATAAATAAATAAATAAATAAATAGTAGTGAATGCTGTCTCTGAGGTGCAGAAAGCCCATTCCCACCCTGTGTTCCTAGCTTACAATGTAGACACCAGCGATGAGCCTAAGCATTAACAATTCCTCTCAAATTTGGCTGCTGATTTTACTCACCCAGTATAATAGATACCTTAGGGTATTTCACATTAGGCACAAACGTGCCCAGGAAAGATTGCACCATTTAACAGAGAAGAAGAGAACAGGGTAGTTAACTTTGTGCTATGCCTAATAGGGATGGGGATTACAAGGAGCCATCTCATACAATCTTAACATGATACCCAGGGTGCTGACTTAACTTGTATGGCGATTTTTTAAGCATCATAATTTTATAAAATTTTATAAGAATAATATTTTTTTATTTGTTACAATTCTAAACAAACTTTTTATCTCAAATGCAAACATATCTGAAAAAAAAATTATATATATATATATATATATATATATATATATATATATATTTTAACAATCGATTTTGGAGTCAGTGTGTCGCTACATAACTGAATTGATTTTCCCCACTCATCTCCAATAACTCATATTATTAATATTTAGAAAACAATGTCATGCCTTTGTACTTTATCAGCTAAGGATTTTAAAGATGAGATTGGCACGTGCTACACATACACAGAAATTTCGGAGGAGACAGAAGGCACAACATTTCTAAACAGCGATCTATTTACATTACGCTGTATTTTACAAGTACTGTATTACAAGTATGCTGTATTGCTCTCGAGACTCGGGCACGGTTCCCGAGTGTGTAAGAATTCTGTTCTCACTGATCAGAATCAACCAGACTTTGGAGTCAAGTTTCTCAAAAATAATCCTGAG
The DNA here is from genome assembly GCA_011419295.1 of Clarias macrocephalus. NCBI lineage: Eukaryota > Metazoa > Chordata > Actinopteri > Siluriformes > Clariidae > Clarias > Clarias macrocephalus. The sequence goes on from JAAGKR010003203.1 coordinate 9,435, forward strand.
GCGCTAATGTTTAAACAGCCTTAGTGTTATCTAGTTTTCTTATTGGTGATCACAATAACCTGGTGTGCGAATAAAATTTAATTAGTGTTTTCAAAAATATAATAAATTAACAATTTAACCAAATTAAACTGTAACTAACTTGTTAGCAAACCAAGCTAACCAATGGTTTTAATCCCAAAATATTAGCTAGCTAACAGTCTAATGTTAATTAGCTCATTTGCAGCCAAATTAACACTTGGTTAATTTACAATACAACAGCCCCGATGCTGGGTAGCTTGCTAGCTAAACTGGCTGAAGGTTTACAAAAACTGAACAACATACTTTTTACTATTTGTCTAGCAAACAAAACTAATGGGTTTAATAACCTAAATGTCATTCTAATAGTATTTAGTTTGCTAGTTTGGCTTGTGCAAAGTCCTTTCGATAAATACACTCGTAAAATTAAATTCTTTACTTCAGTTAAAACAAGTAAAGAATGCTTAAACATATTTGAACTAAGAAAATTTAAGTAGGAACGAGATGCAAAAAAGAGACTGGTTTTACGGGCTACAAACATTACCTTGCATGATAACACTGGCAATAAAAATTAGTTTGCATGCTAGTCCATTACAATAGCTATCCAGCTATCCATTACAATACGCAAAAAGATGTCCAAATAAAGTTATCATATGACTAACAAACATCATGCACAGTGGATTCCAGTAAGGGATATTAGACTTATAATATTTCTGCTTACATTTATTCCAGATTATATTTGTTAATCATTTTTAAATCAACTGCCTGAGGTTATGAAGCTTGCCACAAAACCACTTCATTGCTAACAGAAATTTGGCAATATTAGACAGAATGTTCTAACAATATTGGGCAATGTGAACAGAAAGTGTATCTGAAATGAAATGAGTAAGAGGAAAACATTTTAAATATAAATAGCAATAAACAGTACTTTCTGTTTAGTACTGACCTTAGAAACTAGCCTCTACTAGTTTACTCAATAGAATGGCTAACTTAATCTTAATTAGATCGTACCATACCTGATTCAGCTTATGATCATTATATACTACTTATACATTAGCAACTAAAATTGAAATACCTGTTGTGGAAGGGGGAACACTAGCTAAGCTAAGCTAGCTACATAGCTGTCAGCATTAGCACAGTGCTGTGTGGAGCTCACTGGCTAGCTGAAATCAAAGCTAGCAAATTCACTGGCAAAGCTGTGAATACAAACATTCACACAACATCTAGTTTGTTGTGGAAAATGGGTTCTGACAGGAAACGTGTGAGTGTGCTGAGGGAATGTTTTGATGTGAGCTCTTACACATAACATCCTGTTCAGGTCTGATATCAGGAGGGGGAAGGAGGCAAACTAAATGTGCACATGGACAAGCATTTATTGACAGTTCTATCAGCACAAAAATGGCCTACTACATACAGATTCATAAGATCACTCATTTTTATAAGTATTGTAGGTTGTTTTTTCCCAAATAATAATAATACTTATAATAATATGCACATTTTGAGAGTTTAACAATTTTGTAATGTCATTCCCATATTCTGGCAGCAGTACAATTTAAACCTTTTAAAAGTAATGCTAACTTTGGTTCTATCACAATATCAGAAAACTCTAATGCACAGTTTGATGTCTGAAGCCTCCTGCGTCGACACACGCCAACGGCACTTCTGTATAAGCTTTTATTATTATTTTTTTTCCCCACTGACCAATACTGTGGTTCTAGCACAAATCCATGTCGCATTAGTTTTAAAGGTTAATATTCCTGAATTTTTAAAGAAGAGCCTGTTCACCATGCGTCAACACGCCCTTCTTAGTCTTTTTGTGTCAGCTGACATCTGCTGCCTTTACTGCCTTTCAGTACACCTGTCTCGCAGTAGCAGAATAAACAGGTAAAGAGCCTGTAGCATGAGAGGAAACTGTCCGCTACTAGTTAATGAACTGCGGATGACATTGTTCTCCCAAAAAAGAGTTTTTAAAAAGATGAGCAAATATACTTGGGCAGGTGGCCCAAGTATCCTCTATGTGTGGGAAACTGATTACATATACATCTAATATGTTGCTTTCTTTACAGGTGCGAAAATATTCTTCTGTAATGTTTTTTATTTAATAATTTAAGTCATGCTTGAAAATATTAAATGGTTTTGTACATAATAACGCAGACAAAATGATAAACATATATAATACCTTTGCTAAAGTACAGGCACTGTATTATCTTTAGTAAAGTACTGTAGATAGTCCATGGGCTGCTGATCCAATACTGCCACTTACTGGTGGGGAGACGAAAAATGGCAGGTCTAAATAAATAAATAAATAAATAAATAATAAGTTAAATACTATTTCGAAGCCAGGTCTGTAGTCAAAAGACAAGCTGATGGAACAATGGAATCTACATGGACTGTAGATGTGTTTATATGAATCCTAATATTCCACTAATATTTCAAATAACAGCCCAATTAGAATAAAACTGCATCATGTGAACTCCTCAATCTGGACAATCCAAGCTGTCTAGATCGGAAGGAGTTTTCAATCGGAACAAGAGTAGTGGTATAAACCTTTCATAATCTGATCGATAGTTCAATATTAACCACATAATCACTTGATCTGGCTGTTCCTCTCTTGTCTGTATACATATTCTTTTTGTGCATGTTTGCCCCATGTTGAAAAAAAGATTAGATTCTGATGCTTTGAGTGAGCTTGTGCACATTTTATCAGATCCATGTAAAGAGTTAAGCTGGAATCTCTAATTAAAATGATTTCAAGCAGACTGAAAAAATATTGTACATGTAAACATAGCTTGTGCCACAGGCCATCAGAAACGGATCAATGTATGGAAAAAACCTGTACATTGTTCATATGTTAAATGAACATTATACCTGAATAGTATACAGTGAAACCTCGGTTCATGAGCACCACGGAGTACGACCAAATCCGAGTACGGAGCACGACCAAAAATGAGCCTAAAATTTGCCCCTGTTCACAAACTCAACTCCTCCTCATAATACAACCCAGAAAATGCCATCCCAAGCTGCTGCTATCGACCGAACAAAGCATCTGAATCAGTTGATCAGCGGTGACTGATCGTGTACATGATAAAAAGAATTTTGTGCAAAGTGGTTGACTTCCAAGCCTTTATCAAGAAGTATCATCCAAACAAAACTGTGGCGAACAGAATACTTCAACTTATGAACAATAACGCTGTGTCTTTTTTATGAATAGATATTTAGGCCATGTCGACACGTAGCCGGGTATCTTTAAAAACAGAGATTTTTCTACTTCGTTTTTTTAAATAATTCTGTCCACACGACCCAAGTTTTAAAAATATCTTTGTCCACATGAAAATGCAGAACACCCTGTTAAGTACTGTTATGAGTATCTCTAATCTTCAGGGGGCCAAGCAGAAGCCTACACAAAATGTCATTACCGACTGCGCTTTGTAGAAGTCCGACTAAGTCTTGTCCAAAACCGGCATCGCTGTCTACGGGGTCCGTGTCATCTGGGTTTTGTATTGTGTGTAGCAGCAGTGAGCTTCGTAGTACATAATGTTCGTTAACATAATGTGTGAGTAACTGCGCGTGTATGTAGAAACATGTAAAAAGTCTAGTAAGCAATGTTAACACAGTCAATAGCTTACTGTACGCAAGTTTACTATTGCACAAATATTCTCATAAACAAAGCTGACGTCAAATCAAGGAGACTAGCACACAGACATTGACATCATCGGCAAACAAGGTGACGTTACAACAATCCAAGATCTCCGTTTTCCTCTGTCCGCACAACATCACTGAAAATAGAGTTTCGAAAAATCTTCACTTTGGATGGAGTTTTCCAAAAGCTCAGTTTTTAATGGCCAAAATTGTATTTGCATGTTTATCGAAAGACCGAAAGGCCAAAACCGCAGATAAAAATCTTAATTTTTAAAAATACCGGGCTACGTGTGGACATGGCCTTACTGAAACCAGGTGCCACGTACGAACCAGAAGCCAAGGGGAAAAAGAGAGAGAGAGAGAGAGAGAGAGAGAGAGAGAGAGAGAGAGAGAGAGAGAGAGAGAAAACCCTTGGAAGAGAATTACATAGTGTTTTTATAGAAGAGGACTCTCCTTCCAAACACTAACCTCCTCCTATCTTCCCCTCCTCCATTCCTTCAAGTCAGTAAGTCTCCCTAAGATGTAAAAATGTAAAGTGTTCGCTCTCTCCTATACAGTGTATAATTATATTTAGTGCTGTATTACTTTTGTATAAGACTTTTTCATACTTTGTTTTATATAAACAAAATACAGTTAAGTTAAATATAGTATTTAGCTATTATAGTATTTAGAGTATTTATATATTCCTCTTAATGACAGGGAATGGATTAATTCTATTTGCATGTATTCCTGCAAAAAAGGAAAAAACTGAATCGGTCTACAACCAAATTGGGTTACAATAAATACACCGTAAATACACCGTACTTTTAAAAATCATTCAAGGTACTTTAACTACCACCGATGTACCTTTTCAAGTTACAAAACACATAAACCTTTTTATGGTATCAAAGTAGCAATGGAGCACCATTCAGTACCGTGAGCTAAACTTTTGGCTACTTTTAAACATCAACCTACAAAAAAGCCAGAAAACACCAGAGTAATAGAAGTCTTACTGCGTTTCTCCTTTTTCTTAAACTTGTTCTTCTTCTTGCTATGCTCCTTATCATCATCAGAGGCAGCGTCGGGAGGCTCATGGTGGTGTCCGTCATGCGGAGGTGACGGTTCACCAGTACGGTACAGTCCTGGGAATTTAGTTGGGCTGATTTCCTCTGAACTGGGGGTTCGGGGCACACCGCTCTGATGCTCTGTTCCTCGCCTCTGCTCTGCAGGGCTGCTATTGGGTGGCAGGAAGCACTCCGTCATCGCACTGCTTCTTTCCTACTGGCTGATCTCGGTTACACTTTGATGAGTTGTTACCCCTCCATACTATCTGAAAAAATACATTGAACATAAAATGTTAATTTTCTTCTTAGATTTTTTTTTCCGTTCAAATATAATATTTAAATCAAAAGTTTTCAACTGACACAATAACTTAATTAAAAATAAATAAATAAATAAATAAATAAATAATCAACTTGACAAAAACCAATCACTGATCACCATTGCCTCCAATGACTAATCCCTGAACAGCACTGGGCCCAAAAGTACAACTACTAATCAACACTGTTACCAACTACATGTTTATGATACAAATTATTATGTTGATCTTTTGTTGTTGTTGTTGTTGTTTTTCGAATCAGAATCAATTTACAGTTTTTTTTTTATTATTTCGGTAAATTTTCAAATGAAAATTTGAACATTAAACTTAATTTTGTAAGGTTTTTTACAAAATATACCACGTTTTTTCCGAGAGCTTCACTTCTTCTTGAGTTTATGAAATTCTGCCACCTACTGGACTGAAGAGTGGAGCAAACATATGTTAACTTAAGCCTTTATTTGTCACATATACACTACAGCACAGTGAAATTCCTTCTTCGCATAACTGGGGTCAGAGCGCAGGGTCAGCCAGAATACAGCGCACCTGGAGCAGATAGGGTTAAGGGGCTTGCTCAAGGGCCCAACAGTGGCAACCTGGTGGAGCTGGGAATCAAACCGCTGATCTTCCGATCAGTAACTTGGTACCTTAGTCCTCTGAGCCACCACTGCCTATGTCAGGTAAAAATAATAACCGTTGCTGTGTATGAGTTTGCAAATCTTTGAAACCTGATGAAGAAAAAAAAAACAGTACAGTTGCTTAAGGCAAACCAAACAGTTGGAATTTGTGCTATCAAAAGCACAATGCCTAAAAGTCTAACTGAATCGACAATCTGGTTTCTCTGAATCAGCTCTATTCCCACCAATCTATTTATGAACATCATTGCTCTGAAAAACCAATCAGTGATCATCATTAATGCCAACAACCTATGACTAATCAACAGCCAGTCCCTGAAAAACATTGAATGCAGTAATCAGTTTCCAATGACTAATACCTGAACGCCATTATTTGCCCTTCCCACACAGTTAATTATTAATTCCTTGAAACTTTCTTCTTGTCTGTATTTAAAAGAAATAAAATATTAATGCATCTGTAACAACATTTTGTCTTAATTCTTGATTTATAATAGCTATGAGGGCGAGATAAAAATTATCCACACTTTGGCTGCAGAATATTTTAATTCACTTTTAGAAAAGACAAATATTATTAACCTATACATTATATTTAAATTAATTTATATAATCACCTTGCTTTTCAATAGACTTTTTTCATATGTCAACAAGCTATTCCTTGATTAAAAAATGTTTTAGGCTGAGCTGCGAGCCACAAATGCACCATGTTTGAAGTTAATCTTCATCCTCGCACGGCTGCTTTCAGGCGACCATTTTAGGAAAAATGAGAAGAAGCAAGATCAGGGACTATAGGAAACATGCAGTTGAAATTGATGAAAATTAAATTTTTGAAGAGAGTCGACAGTGTGGGCAGATGTGTGCGGAAGTGCATTGTCATGCAAGATCACGACACCCACGGATATCAGCCCTCTTCATTTAATCCAAAGTTAGGGCTTCAGCTTTTCAGTAAGAATCTCACGGTAACTAGCACTGTTGTTTGTTGAACCTTGATAATTTTTCAATACAGACTCTTAAGAATCCCAGAAATTTTCCACCTTTGAACATTTTTTTGGTCAGCAATTGAGGATGTTTCGGTTACATCCTCCGCAGATTAATCTTAGAATAGTAGTGATGAATAAATATGTCTTGTCACAAGTAATGATTCTTTTTAAGAAACTTTCACCTTCCTTAGAGGAGTTGTTAGTCTTTCGGCTGCCAACATAGAGGGCTAGCCACAGCAGACCACCCAAGCCGCACACAACTTGGCACAGGTTTCACGCCAGATGCCCTTCCTGACACAACCCTCCCTTTTTATCTGGACAGTGGCAGGGATTTGGGCATTGGGTGAGAATTGCACTCAGCCCTTACCTTCCTTAGAGTATTGGTCCTGATGAGAAGTGCTGATGAGAACAGAAGTTTTTAATATAACTGGACTGAGGATCATTTTTGACTGACCGTCGTATACAGTACTGTTTAAATCTGATTTCTTTCTAAGAAGCAGATGAGAACAAATTACTTTCATTTCGGTTTTCATATGCAATCGACCATGGCAAATGAATGAATATCTACATTATATAGTGTATTGCGTCATCAGTCAACTTTTAATAACCTACTGAGCAGTTAGAAAGTTATGTTTTTAGCAACATTCCCTGAAAACACTGTATAGTATTTCCTGTCAGACCTGTCAGTCTGTGTGTGTCATAAGCGTAACTGGAAGAAATGTAATAAAACACGCCTGTAATATTTAATTTCAAACAATAATGTTTTCTCATTAAAATAATAATTTATATAATACAATCCATACAACGCGCAGGCGCAGGAAGTGAAATAAGAAAACGCTCGTGCCAGGTCAATGGCTTTCAACGCTAAATTAAGCACGATTATCAACCTTACATTCTTACTTGACATTTTTAGATGAAATATAATTCTTCTAAACAGCTATTTACAACTTCGAAATAATTTCTAATGTATTATTTTGACCTGGTTTTATGTTTAGCTATACAGCTCGCCCTCTAAGCTAACTGGCTAACCGTTGGTCAGCTAGCTCAGCCAGTGCACGAGCCCCTGTAAAGGCAGGACTGAATTAGGATTAAAGACCTCTGAGATCTGATACGAGACGAAACAGAAAAGGGGAATGAAATACGCGACCAGTCCATAAATATAATCTAATCAAAGATCACACTTCAATTTCCAGTACCAACCTGGGAGAAGTCATTTTCACAGAGCTGCTTCCTGTTGCTGTGTTTACGTGCGGTCGCTGACGCGAGTCTGCGCAATGCGCGTGCTCGCTTTGAATTCTGGGAAATGTAGGTAATACGAAAAAAATGGTCGCCTGTTAAAAAAAAACACAGGGAGTGCTAATGAAAACAAACAAAATGATTGCAAGTCACGGTGGCATAGTGGTTAGCACTGTCACCTTGCACTGGCTTCGAGTAAAACCTCGTAGTCTGTGTGCGTGGAGTTTGCATGTTCTTCCTGTTCCCGCCAGGGTGGATTCCTCTGGGTATTCCGGTTTCCTCCCACAGTCCAAATATATGCAGATTAGGCTAATTGGAGTTCACTAATGGCCAGTAGTATGTGAATGTGTGCAATAAATTTGCACCCCGCCCAGGCTGTACCCCACCCTAAGTTTCCTGGGATAGGCTCTAGGCCCCAAGACGATCTGTGAGAGTATGAGTGGGAAAATGTATAGGCCACTAGAGATAGAGCTAGACAGACATACGAATAGATAGATAGATAGCCATCTCTTTAGCTACACTTTTTCAACTTCTCATTAACACAAATATCTAATCAGCCAATCACAGGACAGCAACTCTAAGCATTTAGGCATGTAGACATGGTCAAGACGATCTATTGAAGTTCAACCTAAGCATCAGAATAGGGACGAACAGTGTTTTTAATGTGGGAATATGAATATTTCTTCACCATAAATATGTAAATTGCATTCAGATTAAAGTTGGCTTTGATGCTTTTCAGTTGCAGCGTGTGCATCCCGCATGCCTTGCCAGAATTTTTGCTAAAAAAAAATTTCGATTTTTTTCCCGCAGTCATTAATAAACAAATTAAATGTTTATGCTTCATGATTATGTATAGTACTCCTACTGTATCATCCTCTTCCTCTGACTCACCTCCTATTTCTGCTTTTTATACTGTTAAATGAGCATGCATTATTAAAGTTGTCATTGTTCACAGCTAGCCAGAGTGAATAATGAATGAACTATGTATAAAAGTTTGCAGCTAAAGAGAATGATGATAATGAACAGCCAGCAACCTGATAGAACACGGCAGTGGAACTATCTTCTATTTATTGTCACTGCTACCCAGTTCTGGATAGGTTGGATGATAGGTGTGCACTAATATTGTGAGTGTATAATATGCTGTGATAGTCCTGGGAGAATTGGGACAGGTGGCAACACTAACACTCCAACTACAAATCCTACTACTACTGAAATACTACTAGTATTACAGTACTCCTAATGCTACTTCTACTACTACTACTGTAGTTTCTACTGAAATTACAACTACACTACTTGTAATGCTCCTACTACTGCAAATATTTTTACAACTACTAGGACTATGAATCCAACAATACTGTCGCTTCTATTCCTACTGCTATTAATTCTTTACTCCTATTACTTATACTAGTACTGCAATTTTACTATACTGTAACTGCAACTATTGCATTCAGATAGAGACTTTTTAAACATTTAATTATGTACACTCATATGCCACTTTAATAGGAACATTTGGGCACCTGCCCATTCATGCCATTATCCAATCTGTTAATCTTGCGTCTGCAATCGAGTACGTAAAGCTGTATCACGCATATACATGCAAACATTGCAGTTAATGTTAAATCATGTCACATCAATCTTCAAAATGGAGATAAAAATGTCATTTTTATAAATGCCATGGTTGGTGGTCTCATTCAAGCAGGTTTGAGTATTTCGGGAAAACTGCTGATCTTCTGGGTTTTTCAGTACAGCGTTGTTCATGTCACCTTCTTAATGAGAGAGTATAATTTGAACTTACAAGACAACTATGGTAATTTAATAAATATTTTTAATAACTGAACAGAACAGCATTTCAGAACACTCAATGCATCAAACCTTGAGTCTGATTTAACCACATTTGGTTAACTTACACTCCACTGCATCTTCAATATGAACTAAGAACAGGAATGTGAGGCGACACTGGGCGCGGACCCACCCAGCTGACGGCTTGACAGTTGAAGAGTGAGAAAATGTCACCTGTTCTTTCTACAAGATTCCAATTGTAACTTGTGGGGTTAAAATATAACCAGCAGATGGAAGCGCAGAGCCATAAAACTGTATAGCAATCTGAACATCAAAATACCGAATGGCTCTTGAATTGAAGACTCGTATGTGGGGCAAAACATAACCTAGATTCTGTTCATAAATATCTTTATGAACTGCGGAGAAAGTGGGTCATTCCTGAGAAGGAAGTGTTTTTTTCTGTCTAAAGTTTGTAACTTCAATGATAAAAGATGAACAACCCATATACTGTACAGATGTAACACGAGGGTGATCTCCTTAATGTAACACATATTTAATCCATATAACCAATGCAATAAGGCCAATGACAGGATGGCTTCTTAAAGCTGCCATAATGTAAAGATAACATCAATGACGTCATTTCACGTAACCATAAACAATTTGAAATGATGGCTCATCAGGTTTTGCACGAAAATGAGAGTCCAAGTGCGGGCTATGATTAAAGCAAAAACATACCAAATACTATTTAAATGATAAACAAATGCAAAATGGTCTCAGATTTTTTCAGACCCATATGTATGTAAGCATCTTTTTTTTTTTAAGTAAATAGTAAAACATCTAATAGTGTTAATGTGGAGTAAAATTAAGTAACAAAATTAATAATTTTTTGCTCATATGGTTCATATGATTGATCATATAATTAATTTCTCTCACTGTAATACACAGTAAATCAGTCAAAACACACAGGGGCGGATCTACTGGGGTGGCACGGGGTGGCAATTGCCACCGTAAGAGAAAGCCTTGCCACCCCGTTTGCCACCCCAGCACTTGTGTCCTAGTGTTCTAAAAAAAAAAAAAGTTTCCTTGACCGATTTACAGCAGCGACTCTGTATTTTGATTCCAATCCAGATAATAGGTTCAAGTCAATCACACATCAGCTTTTATTTCATTTTTATAGGACAATGTAAAATGTGCACCCTAGTGTATACACCGAATAAGAAACCATTCAAGGATTCTTGCTTCAGTGTTGCCACCCCTCAATTTTAATGCCACCCCCTTGCCACCCCATGAATAATTTTCTAGATCCGCCCCTGCAAAGACACCAATTCCACTTTGGTTAATATGATACTGAATGTTACTGAAAAATTGTGACTAACAAATGAAGGTATTGCTTTGTTTATCGGAGATGATGGCAAAAACTGACTGTTATAACTTACAATATGTCTGAGACAGATTAAAGTTTTTCTTCAATTAAAGTCGCTAGCAGTGTCCCCTGTGACACGACACAGCACAAAACAGCACACAACCACCCACTTCTCCCAGGAATAGCAATAACGTCTCTAGTGTTACTGTAAGTGTTGCATAACAGTTAAAGTTGTAAGGACCTTGTGTGTTGTCTTTTCAGTTGCATTTTCATGAGAAAGAAAGAGAACATCTACAGTACCCTAGCATGTTTATCCAGTATACCTGAAGTACACATAAAACTTTTTGACTCATTCCTTCTTAAAGCCCTATTATCCCATTCCATCCATCCATTTAGGAACCTCTGTAGTCCAACTAGGGACTGTTGGGACCAGTGATGATTACCATTGTATTTATTCCTATTTTACGTCTGATTAACAATCACACATGCATTCAAACCCTACGTGTAATTTGGTACACCAATTAGCCTAATCTGCAGGTCTTTAGACTGTGGAGGAAACCGGAGGAAATCCCAGAGGAAATCCAGCTTGCATGGGGCGAACATGCAACCTCCACGCACACAGACTCCGGGACGGGAATCAAACTCAGACCAGGGAGATGCAAGGCGACAGTGCTGACCACTAAGCCACTGTGCCTCCTGTTATCCTATTAAATCCCATTAATGACCATTGTCAAAGAAACAATTTTTATATCTGCCGTTAAAGACTGAATTTATTTGAGGAAAAACATACAGTCTGATGACAGGCACTGCCAATAAACAGATGTGATCCAGGAAGTTAAGCTCATGTTCACTGGGACATTTAAAATATTCAAAGATATTATTCCAATGAATTATTACCACTAACTTCCAAATATATATGTTCATATTTATGTGCAACATAATTATATTTATGTTTTTTTTTTTTTTTTTTTTTTGTGTGTGTGTGTGTGTGTGTGTGTGTGTGTGTGTGTGTGTGTGTGTGTGTGTGTGTGTCTTTTTGAGCGACCCCCTCTTTTGGATATTAAGGGCAGCCAGTCTACTGGTTTAGCCCAAGTGCTTTATGGTGCATTTTGAGGTATATTTGGACTCTACTTCAAACATACTATTTAAATATTATATAATATAAGTTGACTTTTCCAAACCAAGGTAAGGTTTTTGTCCTGATGACTCTTCCATGTAGATCATGTTTGTGCCAGTAATGCTGCACAGAAGACTAACAACTGATGTGTCAGCTACATCTTCCTTCAGGTCCATGGAGTCACTTGGGGCTTCGCTGTACCTTTCTGGTAAGAATACAAGCAGTTATTTCTTCCCCCTAAGAGTTCTCGCCTTGACTTCCACAGTTCCCTGTAATAACCATTTTGTAATGACATTTCAGACAGAGGAAAGTGTGAGCTAAAAGCGCTTTGATGTATTTAAATAGCTTTCTCCTGCTTCGTAGACATTAATGAACATCACTTTCAGACCCTTTCTGGCAGCTGTTTAGAGAAGCCCATGGCTGTTGAGAGTCCGAGGCTTTATCATGCTCTGGAATTGTCATTAGCTGACATTGCATCATGACGATTCTTGACCTGAACCACGAGTCCTTGTGAGTTAATTATGTTGTGTTAATTCAGTTCTAAGTTGTTACAGCTGGTAAGGTGTTTTATATGCTTTTGTACATGGCTGTTTTATATGCCGATTTTTGTGAATGTGAATGTGAATTTATGTTTATATCTTTTCACTTTAAAAATCAATCAAATTTGGGTTTTTTTTCCCTCCCCAGTCTGCCATTGGAGATGAGTTCTGTATGCATTTATTCATGCTGTGCATTTGTTTATAAGCTCAGGCTGTTCTACTCTGTCAAGCTCTTTGCTGTTGCCTTGGCTACATATGCATCTAACTGCTGGTGAATTGAAATGTTCAAGCGTTCACCAAGGATGTATTGGGATTGTGCATTGACTTGGAATCAAGACTTGTATTTTTTTCGTACCCCTTGAAGCTCAGCCAAATTTTAAACTTAACACTGTGCTTGTGTGGATTTGCTTAAAATTTTCCTACTGGGCGTCCGAGTGGCGCAGTGGTAAAAGCACTCGCCCTTTCATCCGGAGATTGCGAGTTCGATCCCCGGGTGATGCTGTTATCCTCTCACAGCCGGAGGCCTAGAGAGAGGTGATTGGCCGAGCTCTCTCAGAGGGGAGGGATGAGAGGTACTTAGTGCTCCCACATTTATCACGGCTCTACAGCCAATCAGGGGCGTCCGAGAGCTCACGAAAGTGGAAGGAGCGGATAGCGCTGTCCTCAGAGTGTGTTACGCCGCCCCCAACGGTTCGTGAGCGTGCGGTTCGAAAAGATGTGGTCGGCTGGCGTCACGTGGTTCGGAGGAAACACGTGATAGTCTTCGCCCTCCCGGCTGAGTGGTAGTAGTAGCCTTAATGTGGGAGCCCCCTAGTGAACTAAATTAGAGAGAAAATCAGGAAAAAATCCCCCCCACCAAAAAAAAAATTCCTTCTGTCCAAAAGCATGCAAGTGTACTGAGTATGCTAAATAGATCCCTATGGTGAATGAGTGATTGAGTAGGGCAAGGGCTGTGCATGGCGACCTCCAAACGTGGGCAGATGAAAAACTAACTAACAACAACAACAACAATAAGTGAATAAGTGAATGAGTGTATTGATTTGTGTGTGTGTATGGCCATCAGTGACAGGTTAGTATCTTGTGCCCAGTATAATTGAGATCCAGGATCCAGTGAGACACTCGGATAAGACAGTTAGTGAAGATACCTGTATATGAACAACAAGTCTCAATATTCAACACTGTCTTTGACCATACTTCAGCTTCTGGACCTATGTCCCAATGGTAGAGACTGTGTAGCGATTGACGCTTTATCAGACGTAGCAGGCAGATATATAATCCAAGAATAATCAGAATAATAGAATTATTCATAATAATAATAATAATAATAATAATAATAATAATAATAATAATAATAATAAACAGGTACAAATCTCAAAAACAATCCTGTAGTAAGACCAGAATAACAAAAGGCTTGGTATATAGAGTTAATACGTTCATTTAATGATTCTTCGCACTTACTGAATGCTCATATAGAGGTGAGTGGTGCTTGGGTCAAGGTGTGGTACAAACATTGAAATGAAATGAAAATGTTTAGCATTTCTCATAATTTTTCATGAGATTGTGAAACTAAACTTACAGTATATTATGAAACTGATGAGATAAACTGATGTAAAGACTGTTTAATAGCAATCTTGTTCATGATAACAGTAGGGACAAATGAAAGATAAGATTATTTCCCGCGTGCAGTGTTTGGGTTGATCGTTTTGATCTCTCTGAGTAATTGAAGCCCCACCCAAGACAAAAGTACAGCACAGGCAGTAAAAGCCATGAACTAACAGTAGTAATAAAAAGGTTTAAGGCTTCATTTTGCAAATGTATAATAGTACACCTGCAAACATAGATAATTTATATCAAAGAAATACAAAAATAGAGCAATATATTAAATTCTGCAATATTTTAATGCTTTAATAATTAATAATACATTATTCAATATAGATTGTAATAATCACATGGGGTGGCACACATGCTTTCTCTCTCTGAGTTATGACAAATTATTAACTCAATTGTTAAATAAATAAATAAATACATAAATAAATAAATAAATAAATAAATAAATAAATAAATAAACGTTAACATTCCGAATGATGTCATGTTCTAATCCATACAAAGTTCAAGCGAATTAATCTTCCTGTTACAAAAATGAAATCATTCTTTATTGCATCTGTTCAGGTTAGATAAGATAGTCATACTCCACTGATAAATATAAATCCTGTGCATCTCTAACACAGGAAGTACGCCTTCTTTACTCAAAGAACCTGACGTGACGTGACCTGTCAGTCATACGATTTTGACCAATAGTAAGGGGAAACCCCATGTCAATCACAAAGTGATATGGCATTTCAGACTTTACCCTAGTACACAGAGTACCTAAAGAGATCCAGAAGAAAACACTTAACTGAAGAAACTGGTCTTTGGATATGTAAACCATTTTGCTGAACCGAAAAACAAAAGTGTGAACATGGCTCTGCTTTCTGACAAGGTATTGTATTTTTTATTTTCAGAAATCTTAACATATTCTTTGGATTAGGCATGAGATTATAAATTAGACTTGATGTTTGTTGTCTAAGTATTGATCACTGTGGAAAACAATTTTTGCTACAGACACTAAAACTAATTTCTTTATGTACTGTCCATTAAAACCCCAAAACTAAACAGTGCTTTGCCAAATATGCGATTCAAATAATTATGAAATAAATATTACGTTTATAACAATAATTTAGATTTAATATTCTTGTGACGTCTGGTTTCCTTTCATTTACTAAATTGCTAGCTATACAAAAATGGTATTTTCCCCCTGACTACCGAGTGAATGTCCTGTAATATCTACAATGTCATCTGCTACAAGTACTGTATAATAGAGCACAATGTAGTTTTGTTTCATAGAGTTTTGTTTCAGTTTTGTTTCATGTTTCAAATTTCATTTAATCAATATATTACATACAGTATATTGGAAATTCATATATATCTATATATTACATTTCAATATGGGTTGTTTTCATAACAATAATACTGAGTATTAGTAAGACAGAAACCCTAAGTGTAAATAACACAAGATGGTTTAGTACGTTCATATGCATTAGTAATTTCTATGTCCCTGGTGAGTAAAATAGTTCAACAGAGAAAAGCAGGAAACCTTGGAAAGGAATCAGCACTTGAGGGTTAAACACAATACAAATGTCTGACATTCTGAATATATTATTGTATAGAAATTTTATTTGATAAGAAATATGGTTAATAATTAATTTCCAATTGGGTTACTCATAGTCAGCAATCACTGAAGAAGTGTAGGCCTCAAGATTTAACTTGGACTTGTAGGCCTATTATAGGACTTTCTGCTTGTATACAAGTAAATTCTGTTTTAGGTAAATGCTATTTTTGTGTCACAGACTGTCAACATGGATGGATGATGAACTTTTAGTATGTGACTGAAAATGTTGAATACAAACAATGACACCATAATTTAGAATTAATTAGAATTACCTATATATATATATATATATATATATATATATATATATATATATATATATATATATATATAAAAGAATGATTTCCCCCCTATTTAAATCATTTTAATATTTCAAATGATTATTGATTGCAAAAGTTCTGTTAACTTTGTTGACTAAAGCAGTTTGAAAGGATCCGGCCACTTCCCTGTTTTTCTGATTCAGGACTGGGCGGCCATATTGAAATATTCATCTGAGTCACCATAGGGCAATGATACAAAATATTTTGGCTAATTGAGACATGCTACATCTAAGTGATTGCAAAACTGTACTGTATTACTTGGGTAAAAATCATGTCAATCAAAAATAATTCATAACTTTAAAAATGGCCCTGAATTTCATACAAAAATCACTCCATCAACTTTGATAGGGAATGACGGGTGCGGCCTCCATGGATCCGACTTGTTTGTTCAACGCATTCTATGGATGCTTGATTGGATTGAGATCTGGGGAGTTTGGAGGCTTGGTCAGCAGCTTGGTCAGTCAGCCTTCTATGCGGTGGGCTGTGGTGCATTTTGTGGTCTGGCGCCTTTCTATTATGGTCAGCCTTGACCTTTTCCTCAGCATATTGTACTGCATTGGTTTTTCTGTGGGATTGGACCAGATGGGCTGGCCCAATTTGAATTGTAAGCATTCGACATAATTCTTTAATTGTGGATGATTGCATATATAATAGAAGACCTGAAGGAAAACTTACACTCACATGCTTTCATGATATTCGTGTAGGTATTTTATTCTTTTTTTTTTTTTTTAAATAATTGACCGAAAAGATGCTATATAGAAGAAAACACTTTCCAAACAATCATCTTGCAATTATTTTCTGAGTTGTTCAATAAACAAGCAGGTCTTCAGCAAGTCTTGTATAAATCCAAAGTACAAAGGGTTAAACACATCCAGAGCCACACTTTTCAAGTATACAGAAAGTATTTGTGAACAACAGCAATCGTTTTGAACGTGCTTGACATGTTGTCTACAGGTCACTGTTTTTGTCTTTAATAGACCATCCTATGTGTATAAAGCTCATAAAGGTTTAATACTAACTTATTCTATACCATGAATTCAAAATGCTGTGAACCTCAGAAATGGACTAGCTAACCCAACATGCACAGCTGGCACAGGTGAAGCATATACAAGATCATGTGGCTACATGCTGTATACAGTATTTGCAACCAATAAACACTTATCAATGTTACCATTAATGTCATAAATATACAATACACACTGTATCAAACATACTATGTCATTTTTTTTTTTTACATCGGCATGTCTAGACGATTCTAGCCAGCATTCTAATACAAACACTCAAGATACATACCTATACATTTTAAGCCAGAATTGTCATGAAAATTGAATCGAGGTGAAAATGGATGGGGCCGTCCAAGTGTTAAGATTAGGAAGGGCATTGAAAGTGCTAGAAATGGTGTTTGTTCTAAGAGAAGAGTATAACAAGGTTTTGAGAGCCTTGTGATGTGAGTAAAGTGGGGAGACGGTCACAAGGGTAGAAAGGGGATGACAGTTTTCTTGCTGGCTGAGTGGATCGAAAAGCTTAGCTTAATTTCAATGAGGAGAGAATTAGGAGTACCAAAATGGTCTGAACCAAGAAATACCCTTGTGAATTAAACTATTTATCCCCGCTGGCCCAATTATTTCCATTGTGTCAGGAAATATTAGAGGATTAAAAATGCAAACCTTGAACAACGTTATGTTCAAATTCCTAAATAAGCTCCCATGCTCATATGGAAACTCTTGCATAAATAAATTAAACATTCTAGCACGGACAATGGGCCAACACTTTTTAGAGACATACAATATGCCAAGAAGTTGTTTGATCAAAGAGAGCAACATCCTTGATGCACTGTGCTCCAATAGGTAACAGATTGATGCATTATGTATCTACACAAATAATTTAATGTTGCATTCTAACTAGGTTGTGTTCAATGTGTTGATGATAAGATTTTGGGATTCTGAAGCTGAGTTCTGATGTGCTAACTATACTGAAAGCACAAATGTTGTGGCTTGACTGCCTGTAAGATCAAAAGTGGGTAGGATTGCAGTTACAATTAATTGCAATACAAGTCATTGTATAGTTATTATAATATATGTATAGACTATACAGTACAGTACATTGTATAATCATAGTTATTGTAGTCAATAATTGTCAGTGAGATAAAATCTTGCAATAGTTTCATCCAAAAGAGAATTTACTGATTAAACAACCTATAATGATGATTTAAGACTTAAAGTGAAAAACAATTGTAATTAAAACTCAAAAATCAGAATTTTGTTTGTATTGATTTACGTTCAAGGACTTATTTAAAGACCAGAAAAATTCAGGATGTTTGTTGAAAATGCAAGATATAATTGCGACTGCTTGACATTATATTTGAAACGGCTGATTCTTCACTAAGAAAGAAACAAACTACGCATAAATTCAGCACTAAAAGAGAAAGTTGCACAAAGATTGCCGAGCACATGTCGTCCAGGTGAGATAAGTGTTATCACTCGGAGCTCAGCTTGGTCAGTACAGCATTCATGCTGTAGGATTGCTGGTTAAGCAGAAGATAACATTCAATCTTAAAAAGCAAAGCAGAACATTCTGTACTTCTGGCTGAAATGCAATCCTGACTAGTCTTTGGTTTCTGTTGCTGTGCCCTTGGAGACGACCTGAAATCACATCTGACCCTTAAAAAAATCTTTATGGTAAATGTCCTTGATGGTATTGTTCAACAATATCCTGTAAGATAAAGATCTTCGCAAAAAAGCTTCTATCTATAGTATAGTATGACTTGCCCAGAAAAGGGAATTTACCAATATTATCATGTGATTTACTTCCAGAGCTATGAACCATAGACATTGTCGCTCAGAAATACATGGTGTAACTGGAAAAACTTTGTAATTAAAAAATATATATATCCTCTTTGATGCATTTTGGACCGATTATCAAGTTGATTATTTTAAAATAACAGTACCTCCCAAAGTCTTCTATTCCTCTTATACCACATCATTTTGTCAGTGTATACATTTTATATGAATTCCCCTCTGCCCTCTGCACCTGTCTGACTCATCCTGGTCCAGTCTTGGTGCCTCACTGGACTCACCGCATGTCAACATGTTGACATCTTCTGTTATATTGAACGGTGTTAGTGATCTGTTATCACGCAGATGAGAAGGGTTCCCTGTTAAAACTTAGTTCCTCTCAAGGTTTCTTCCTATTTCAATCTCAAGGAGTTTTTCCTTGCCGTCGCCCTTGGCTGGCTCATTACGGACAATCTCATCACTATAATCTATACACATTTTTCTCACTCATACACATTTCTATAATTTTCTTTTCATTTTGTGAAGCTGCTTTAGGACAATAACCCTTGTTAAAAGCGGTATATAAATAAAATTTTGCGGAATTGAATTGAATTGAATTAATTAACCCTTGAAGCCCAGGGCCTTTTTTTTTTTAATTACATTGTTTTAATGAACATAAACATGATTCAGGATTGTGCAATAGCGTGTGTCTTATGAACTTATTTATGAACTTATTTTAATATAATTTTAACCAACTGTAAACATGATTGAGCAAAAAATAAAGGTCACATAGGCAAAGAAATACCATTGACAGAGATAATCATGACTTTTTTATGGTTATTTTCATTTGTTTCTATGAGCAAAAAAAAAGTTTTATGTTAAACATTTTTGCAAGGTCATTCTCATATATTTCAGTAGCAATCCAAATGTACACATTTTAATTGTAAGGAAAAATTTTGGTTCCACAAGAGATATCTGAACACCGGTTATGTTACTAAAGAAATTATAATAATTACTTATATTGACGGCAACACAATGATAAAGTTTCCCCACTGTTCACTGGAGTCATAGTCAAAAGTTTGATAAAAAATTTTTTTGAAACTGTTGGGACTTAGAAAATATAAGATGGATGTGAAAGAAATATTATTACAATCCTTTGTTAGGGATGTGCTGTTGCATTGCAATCTGCTTAATAAATTCCAATCATTCAACATTTCTGTTAGTAAATCAAACATACAGTCAAAAACTGGTAAAATGCAATGTAACTGTTTAAATAGATATCTAGCAGAGTTAGATACAACAATAATAACAACAACGACAACAACAAAAGTCTATCATGAGCAAGGCATTAAGTGATTTTCGTTAAACTCTATGATATCAGTCAGAGACAGTATGTTGACCTAGTGGTTATCTCTGTCACCTCTCACCTCCAGTCTGTTTGTGCCGAGTTTACGTTTCCCACCCATTTTTAATGGGTTACCTCCTGGTATTATGGTTTCTGCTTACAGTCCGAAGACATGTGGTGTATATCAATTAATGTTTCAAAATAGTCCTGAGATTTGCAAGAGCTTCTGTACAGAACCAGATCTTGTCAGTAATGTAGTAATGATCAAACAAAAAGCTTCTTTTAGAAACCATGGGCAACAGCACAGTGGCAAGAGATATGAGCAGTCCTGACATCTCTTTTCAACCGCTGTGGAGGCACTATGAGTCATTTGACAGTTCTCAGTCGGAAATAAAGAGCAGGTTTCTATTGAGGGTAGAAAAAAAAATGATGTACAGAGTATATGCACAAGGGCTTAAAGTGTCATTTTGGACTCAGTCGGTTCTCCCAGGGCTTGTACGACGCATTCCAGAAATCTATTAGCGTTTCTAGTATAAGATAAGAGATCTGTAAAGGTGTGAAATGAATGTTCTATACCTTTTTCATGGTTAGATTATTTTCGGTCACATTCCCTCGGCTTTGTGCCGCTTCACTCGTATTGTGGATTATAACTACTCAAAATAATGCATAATGAGGTATAAGTTTCAAGATTTTATTGTCATATGCACAGTAAAGGAACATGTTTCCTCCGGCCTAATGAACGGTGCTAAAAAAAAAAGTAAATAAATAAATAAATAATTAAAATAAATAAAGTAGAATAAAATAATAAGAATAAAATAGTATAAGCATAAAATAGAATAAATATTAAAATAATAATGACAACTTATTATCCTAAAGTAACATTACTTAAATGGATAAAAGGTTAATAAGTATTTAACTGCCGAATGTCTCTTATATAATAGAATACCACTTACCCTGGGCGGATTTTGGGCAAAAGGTGGGTACAACCTGGACAGGGTGCCAATCCATCACAGGACACACACCCACACGAGTGGCAATTGGTGAACGTCAATTAATCTAATCTACATGTTGTTGGACTGTGGAAAGAAACCGGAGTACCCAGAAGCATCAAACCCTCGACCCTGGAGGAGCGAGGCTACAGTGCTAACCACTATGCCACCATGCCGCACAATATAACACAGTTTATTCATTCATTCAGGGAGGACATGCAAAACTCTGATCCCAAGGCGGAAATAACACCCTCGACTCCATCGTTTGATATAATAGACTATCAAATAAAATTGACTTAAGGACATAAGTCTCTTTTTGCCATATGCACAATAGGATAGGAATTGGAAAATTTAGCTTCAGGCTTGATTTCTGTGTGGAAGTTAAATCATGTATCACATACTGTATAAAAAGAGTAATGTATCCAAGTATGACTCATTCTTTTGCTTAGTTTAGAAAAAAAAAAAACGAGTACAGCATTAATAATGAAGCCAGTGCTTTGGGGATTCTGATGTATGCTTGTGGGTTGGTGTATAAAAATACCATGGTGAAATTATGACTTTTTTTCTTGTTTTCAAAGTGATGTACTGTACAGCTCGGTTAGACCTTCCAGTCAGACACAGCTAAACTTCTCTTCTCTGTTCCTGTCTCTCTCAGAGCTCCAATGGGATAGAACTCTTAGATCTTATGTTTGAGCAGGCTGACGGGAACTCCGCTTCTGAAGAGCTTCAGGGTGGCCGGGTCAACCCGGCCTGGCCGTTTCTGGATCAAAGTGTGAGTATAGTTGCTTCTTATTAGATGAAGTCAAACTTTATGTGGAGATCTAGTGTTTTGATCATCTGGTTGCTTTTCCTTTAAAACAATTGAGTAGTTTTGTCATCCTTAAAGCAAAACAAGGGCTTCATCTTGATTCACAGTGACACAAAGGGGGTGGTGTGTTCCTTCCTCCACTCACGCTGCCGGAAAAAAATACGTTTCTTTAAAAACAGAGCTTATGATCATTATGAGGACCTGACCTACTTCTGAGTATCTGTTGTATCCATGTGTTCTGTGTGCACGTGTGTGTTTCTGCAGTTACTCTCCCACAGTGATGATGGAGCTGATCATTTTCTGGACTCCTTGCTGAATATGTGTGAGTGTGTATCAGGCTCTAGTTCACCCGTGTGGGTCCCATCACCCTGTGACAGTGGCATCAGCGATGACCCTCTCTCAGACCACTTGGACAGTCCTCCTCCTTCCAACAACCTGCTTTTAGACTCTTTCTTCATGTCTCAGCACCAACACCCTTTTCCTGTATCTCCTGATCCTGATCTTCATCCTATCGTCCAATCACACGAACATCAGCACTCTGAATGGGCTTCACGCTCCTCAGACCGAGACGTTTCTATTCACGTGGGTAAGAAACCCTGGTTCAATAAGCCATTTCAAGTTCAAATTGTTGTTCAAATTAACAGCAAGGCAACTGGAATTTATTAAAAAATTATCCGCTTACCATGTTACCAAATCTAATAGCAAATATTAAGTCACAATACTGGCAATACATTAAAGGGACATTACTGTGCCACCTTAAAATAAAAAAGAAGCAATTACATCTTTCAATTCGCTCACATTTAGATGCACAGAATAGCTGCTAACAGTTTTGTTCTTACAGCCACAAATCTGCCATAACCTACTGATCTCAATTCAACTCAGTCTCACACTACTGAAATGAGAGTTTAAAACCCCTAGAGGAAACAGTTACCCAAGAATCTTAAGCTATCATCGACTACAATAACTGAAAAAGAAACATTTTGAAGCACTTACACATTTAAATAGTTTAAACGGATCAGATGAACCGAGGAACCATTTCTACCACTTATGATGTTTATTTATAAATCTGCAAACCATTCTGGTATCCTCAGCAAATTTTCCCCAATGGGCCAAGCATTCATCCTTGGGGGAGACCATGGACTTAAAACAAATTTATGAGAGCTATAATTATAGTTAAATATCAGAATTTGTATAGGATTTACTGTAATTCCTTCATAACAACATGTAATCCAAATGCATCTTCTCTTGATTTAGTTTTCCTTTTAGCAAACAGCCAAGCTACAGTATATGGGATTTCATGTAATTTGACACCATTACGTAAAAAAAAAAAAAAAAAAAAAAAAATATATATATATAATACAATACTTCTATCTAAATCCTTTTTACTTACTGCTTCAAATATTCATATGATGTGTGTTATATATGGAAATATTCATTAGATGTACATATATATATATAGAAGAAAGTTCTTTAATTGTTGACACACATCGATGGTGTTTTCATAAGAGAAGATGCTGTATAAGAAGACAGAAGTATGTCTGTGAATATGTTTATATATCAAAATGAACCAAAAGATTACACTATGTGAGAGTTTTGACTTTGTGGGGACTTGCACCTTCAGGGTCTGGGTTCAATTCCCACCTAGGGTCTAGCATTATTTTAGCCAAAGGTCCTTACATGGGTGTGTGCGTGTGTGTGAGTACAGACGCCTGGGAGTCAAGTTCGTCCCTGTACAGTTCCACGGTTCCTCAATGTGTGCCAACAGCAGTTCCGAGCCCTGATGCCTCTTCGGTTTTCCAGCTTAGCGTGAAGGATCTGCTTCTCTCAAACTTGGGAGACACTGTGAGTATGTTTCATATGTCCCTGCATATACAGTATAGCTTTATTGCATCTCAGAACAGAGGTGTAACACAATACTTCTATCTAAATCCTTTTTACTTGCTGCTTCAAATATTCATATGATGTGTGTTATATATGGAAATATTCATTAGAATATTCATTACATTATGGGGTTCACATGCTAACAAATGAGAAATTGAGTATGCAGCTGAGTAGAATGCTGAGCTGAGGGACTGTAGGGGGACACCCTGTAGACATGAGCATGTAAATGTGATTCTATTCTGAATAGAGCTATTCTGAGACACTGGTAATTATGTATGGCTTTGAGTGACAAGTGCATGTCAGAATTGCGAGAATGCACTCCTGGGCTTTTTCTGTCTTTTATTTTGTACTAATTTCATAATCATTATAGTCTGATATTGTCGCTGGATTTGCTGGCAAAGATAGAAAGTTTTGAGTAGATTTTCAAACAATCGTTGGATACAACTTTGCTATCAACTACAGAGTACCCGGAGAAAAAAAACAAGCATGAGGAGAACATGAAATCTCCATTCACACATCAAATTCAGTACAGCACCTGACCATCAGACCCATACGTGCTTGCAGAACATATATTCCAAATTTAGTCACTATTTCCTCTTATAAAACCCCCCACTCTTCAGGGAAGGCTTCTTACTAGACATTGAAGCGTGGCTGTAGGGATTTGTGCACATTCAGCTACAAAATCGTTAGTGAGGTCAGGCACTGGTGTTATGTGAGGCGCAGTCAGAATTGCAAACAGTTGCTGCAGTTCATCCTAAAATCTTCAGTAGGTTTGAGATCAGTGCAGGGCACACAAGGTTCTCGAGTCCAACCTTGGTAAAATGCTGGAACAGACAAAGGAAACTTTGTGGCAATGGTTTGGTGGTTTGGGAAAGGTCAGAAGTTCTGTGTGGTGGATTGACATATGGAGAGGACGCAAGTCCATTCCAAGCAAATATGGTTATTTAAAAATCAGAAATGAGAAACGGAGGGGTTGGCCAATCTGCAATGGCCAAGGTACGATTCAGAATTCAGATAACGAATCAAGATCATATATGATTTATCAGTCAATGATAACAAGGCCAAAATTAACATCAGGAGAAACTCACTGGAGCGTAAACTTTGTGAAGCTCAGTTGCAACTGAACTCTATTTAAACTCTTGGTACAATTAGTCACAGCGCTGTGTCGTTAGAACTCCTGTGAACTTGGAATCCACCATATTTGTATGCAGCGGCACGTTACCCGATCCTGCTGCTGCAGTTTATATGACATCCTGGCCATATCATGAAGTTGGCATAATTTATATGGAATTACGTATGATATGTTGGTATTAATAATTCATATAAAATATACTTTACTGATACCGGATCCAATACATATTCAACTTATTTCATGGTCACTTGGAGCAGGAGAAACAAAAAAATGTGCATGGTGGTGGACCTACAAATATTTGCTTGTTTCACATAATCTTCTAATTTCTTGTATAAAACCATACGGCATTTTGCAAAAAACTGGATGTTCAATGAATTTATAACACAGATGACAGCCTGCAATTACTTCCTTTTGAAAAAAAAAAAAAAAAAACGCTTGTTGGCTCGGCCATGCTTACACCTGTGACTCGCATTCTGTCAACCTTACTGTCACCTTGATTCATTATTATTATGCATATGAAGCTGTTTCAGATTCTTCCCTGCTCTGTGCTGTGTCAGTATTTGACCCGATCTTGTCACAGCACTTGAATGCTGCCACATTTGACCTAAACAACCTTCAGCAAAAAGGCAATGATTAAAGTGTACACCACTGACAATTTAAATGTCTAGCTGTACTGTAATTACAAGCATTTCATGAGTGTCAAAGGATTTTATTGACCTTTACATTAGGTTTATGCAAACAGTCAATATTTACAATAATGACCCTTCTTTTTCAAGGCCTCTATAATTAGCCCTGGCATGCTGTCAATCAACTTCTGGGCCACAGCCTGTCTGATGGCGCAGCCCCTTATTGCATAATCAATGGTCAGAATTTGTGGGGTTTTGTTTGTCCAGCTCCGCCTCTTTAGCATTGACCCCAAGTTTTCCATGTGGAGTTTGCTGTCCATGGACCCAAAATTTTAATGTTACCTTCTCTGAGTAACTTAGTTATCACTTTTATCTTATGGCAAGGTGCTCCACCATGCTGGGAAAGACATTGTTCGTCACCAAACTGTTCTTGGATAGTTCTTGGATAGATTTTGTCCCATTCTTTATTCATGACTGTGTTCTTAGACAAAATTGTGATTGAGCCCACTCCCTTGGCTGAGAACTAACGCCACACATGAATGGTCTCAGGATTCGTTACAAAAACATATCTGTGTCATTCTCGAAACTTTTGGCCATGGCTGTGCACAAATAGAGTTTAATTCACAGTCCAATTTATTTATTAATGAGCAGCACGAGCCCATCAACCAAAGCGGCCGAAAATTGAACAGAATTAAACCAAGGAGAGCAGATGTTGAAGAGGATGGTGGATGTTCAAGGGTGTTCAAGGGGGGATGGCGGGGGTTCAAGTTCTTTGTACATTTAATTGCATGCCCTTGTAAAAGTTTTTCTCACTGAAGATGAATCAGGTTTTGCATGTGACAGTACTGCTTTGAAAGGATAAGAGCAAAGTGTCTCTTCTCATCTGAATCAGCAAATCACACCTTTCCCCAAGAGACAATAATGCACACTAGATGGAAAGATGAAAGTAAAGAATAGTTTGCAGAGAAAAGGATCGTACAGTAGGTGTGTGAGTGTGCGTGCAACAGGTATCATAGCAAGACCAAGCTGGCTGAATGTATTGTAATTTATTATAATGGAAAAAACGCAGCTAACATGTAAGTAATAAAGCCTGACATTATAAGAAAAAAAAATCTAGTTCAATAACTGAAATGACATAAAGCTGAGTCAGTGTTACCCCACCTACTGTAAGTGTTTTATTGTTGTTATACCACAGCGATTTGCCAATGGTTATTGCTTATTGATGTTCTATTCATTTATGAATAACACTGCATACTCTTTATGAAATGTCTGTGGGAAAAGATCTCTCTTACAGTATAAAGTCCTTTATTCTGGAGACGTTTTTCATAGTTTAAAAAAAATATTAGGGTTGAGATTCAGTCTTGTTTTAGAAGCTAGTTAGCGTTTTAGCTTGTGTTAACCATGAACAAAACAACACAGATGGTTCAGTGTTGTTTAAGATGACAACTTTATCAGATGTGTTTTGTTGCCTGGATTTAAATGTGGGCTTTGGATCCAAAAGATTTAAGCATCCCAGTGCTGTTGTGCGCTATACCACCACTCTCGTCCAATCAGAATACTCGGTCAGAACTAACCTGTATAATACATAATAGTGAACAGTGAAATAATTCAAGTGATTTATTAATTACTCCGTCATACTGCACACATGCAATGAAAAGACTAAGCTTTAAAACTCAGCATGTGCAGGAATATAGCTACATTTGTTATCTTTGCCATGTGTGTGTACAGCCCAAGCAGCCCTCTGAGAACTTGCTGCAGGATCTCATTCTTAATGAAGATGAAAAGAAACTTTTAGCTAAAGAAGGCGTTTCTCTACCCAGCCAGCTTCCGCTCAACAAGGTATTTAACACTGTGTATTTATACTGTGTATTACAAAAAAAAACAAGAATTTTAAACCTAATACACATTCATAGGATTGCATGACCATGAGTGTTCAGAAAGATAATAATAATAATAATAATAATAATAATAATAATAATAATAATAATAATAATAATAATAACCTTCAATGAAAACGTCTGTGAAGAACAATCATATCATCCCATGTGTGTTAACACAGCATGATCCCATCCCAGAACCCAAAAACTCAAAACGGATTAAAGCACTGATACCAGTTTATCAAAAGATGTGATTTAACCCAATTCAGATTGTATAAGAAAACAATACAGTACACTGATCAGCCATAACATTAAAACATTAACATGTACTATCAATTATATACCAGTAAACTGGTGGCAGTATCACCAAAAACCACCCAAGTCTCACCCGTGCCCAAGGTTACAAAATTCAAGCTCGTCTGGTACGATCCCACAGAAAAGCCAATGCAGCACAGATGGCTGAAAAAAGTCGATGCTGGCTCCCTCAGAAAGGCACCAGATCACCCAATGCACCAGCGCACCATAGCCCAGCCTGTAGCCCAATTCCACCAACCAGTGCACCATAGCCCGGGGCGTAGCCCAATTCCACCAACTAGGCCTCCACACTCCTCAGACCTCAATCCGATCAAGCACCCATGGGATGCACTGGACTAACAAGTCAGGTCCACAGAGGCCCATCCCACAACTCACAGTGCCCAAAGGATCCACTGCCAATGTTCTGGTGCCAGACAACACAACACACCCCAAGGGGCCCTGTGGAGCCACACAATGAGGGGCCAGAGCCACAAGGGCAATCTGCACATTACTGGCCATAATGTTTTGCATTGTAATTTTATGGCTGATCAGTGTAGAACCAGTAGCAACTTTACCACAACTTTGTAAAATTGAGTTGTGAAGCTTTTAATCCTGGGTATAAGATGAATATTTTAATCCATCATACTGACAGATACTTTCTGTAATATTCAATATTTGATTGTTCAGTTTTTAAAGTTTCTTGCATTGTGTACATGTGTTGTTTCTGTTCTTTTATTAGTATGAAGAGAAGATGCTGAAAAAGATTCGCAGAAAGATTCGGAACAAGCAGTCTGCTCAGGAGAGTAGAAAGAAGAAGAAAGAATATGTCGATGGCCTAGAAGAAAGGTAAAGTCTCTTGCAGTTTCTCCCAGTGGGGAAAAAAAAAAAACGCCTTGAAAACACAACACCAATGGCTATGAAAAGGTATTTGAAGGTTTAGAACGTCTTGGAACAATATCTGCCAATAATAAAACTAGGTTTTATACAATACATACTGTAATCACCGGTTATTATTATTTTTAGCCTCAGTGTGTGTGTTCACATGTGTAGCTCTCACATTGAGTATAATAAGGGCAGCAGACACGGCTTAGCATAGAAACTGGATATCAGACATGAATGATGTGTGTATGCGTGTGTGTGTTTCAGCTATAAATGTATGATTTAATAATAGGTGATTAATGTATTGTTCAGAATGACTGCTTGCAGTGCCCAGAATACGGAGCTGCAGAAGAAAGTGATTCAGCTGGAGAAAACCAACATGTATGACTTTTTACTCATCAATAAAATACACCATGTATCTAACTGTACACACGACAACATTCACCAAAACAACATACTGTAATAACCCCCTTTATGTATTATAAATACATTTCCAGATGCAACTTACATTTTATTTCATTATACATCTGAGCAGTTGAGGGTTAAGGGCCCAACAGTGGCAACTTGGTGGTAGTGGGCTTGAACCTGGGACCTTCTGGACTGTAGGCCAATGTCTTAAACACTGAGCTACACCTGGCGCTTTAAGAATTGTTCTCTTGAGTGATTCTGATATATTTTGTTCATAACAAGAAAGGAAAACATCAAAATTTATCTTAATCTATGATAAGAAACACTACAAATATAGCCTCAAGTCACGACCTGAGGGTTTAAAGCACCAGTCATGAATAGTGGCCACAGTGGTCAGACCTTATACATGGTAAAAGTGATGGAGAGATTAACATGTTGCTTAGGGTTTGTTATGGGAGGTCAAAGCTGCACTATGGAATGCATCAAAAACTAAAATGCCTTGACAAATATATACATCACTACTGTAATGCCTAAATAACCCTGTCTCCGATCTGTTTAGGTATATGTACAGTATATATACAGTTATACCTGATATTTTGTCCCCCTTGTGCGTCCTGAGCAGCTCTTGCCCCATAAGACCTCTGAGGGTGTGCTGTGCACTAGTACGGCGGTGGATAATTTGATTGCTGGGGGTTGTGGGGTGGGGCCTCTGTGGATTGCATTTGTTTGTCTGGTGCATTCCATGGCTGCACAGTCAGATCCAGATGTTGAGGCCAACTTGGAGGCAGAGTCAACAACGTTGTATTCTTTGCCTGCAGAGTTCTGTGGGCAGCCAAGAATGGTGCACTGGGTGTTCTGTTCTGTTCTGGTACCTTTCTATCATAGCCAGCATTTTCATTTTTTTTTTAAATCTGCATTGGTTCTTCTGTGGGATTGGAAATTTGGGATTGGGATTTGTTCTGCATGGGTATAACCAGCGGCGGATCTACCGGGGTGGTACGGGGTGGCAATTGCCACCCTAAGAAAAAGCCTTGCCACCCCATTTGCCACCCCAGCACTAGTGTCCTAGTGTTCTAAAAAGAAAAGAGTTTTTTTATTTTTATTTATCTGACGTTCCAATCCAGATATCAGGTTCAAGTCAATCACACATCAGCATTTATTTCATTTTTATAGTACAATGTAAAAATATGCACCCTAGTGTATACACCGAATAAGAATAGCGTTCCTTGAATCCACAAAAACCATGCAAGGATGCTTGCTTCATTATTGCCACCCATCATAATGTTAATGCCACCCCCTTGCCACCCCATGAATAATTTTCTAGATCCGGTCCTGGGTATAACTGAGCCTTGGGCGCCCATGATACTGTCACTAGTTTACTAGTATATGATTGATAATCAATGTTAATGTACAGTAGGTCATCACAGTAGCTTAATCGTTAGCACTGTTGCCTGGCACCGCTACGGTCAGGGTTTGATTCTCACATCGGGTCTGTATGCATGACTTCGCAAATTCTCCCTGTACTTGGTAGGTTTTCTCTGGGTACTTTGGTTTCCTCCCACAGTCCAAAGACTCCAAAGACTGATTAGGCTAATTGCTGTTCCCAAAGTCTTCTGGGATGGGGTCTAGGCCCCATGCAACTTACTATAGGATGAGTGGTATGGAAGATGCATGAATGAATGTTAATGTTATGGCTGATCGGTGTATGATGGAGAACACGTTTCAAAAAAGTTCTTATTTTTGTAATCTTAAATGCTTGCCCAGTTTGCAAAGTGTAGCTCAGTGAGAAAGTCTGCTGAAGGTCCCAGGTTCAAACCCCAGCACCACCCCTCAGCAGAGCAAGACCCTTATCCCTCATCTGGTCAGATGTATAATAAGATAAATTACTGCCAAATGCTGTAAATGTAATGTATATAATAATAATAATAATAATAATTATAATAATAATTATTATTATTATTATTATTATTATTATTATTATTATTATTATTATTATTAGTTAGGGGTGGATACCATCAGTTAACATTTCTATTTCCTTCCTCGTCATTTATTCAAACCTTGGATGAAGTTGCAGTTTTTAAATGTGGCTTTAAAACATTTTGTTGCCGTCCCTAGAGTACCTCTGTGAGGTTATGTCCTATAATTCCCCGTCACATGAACATCAGCCATAGTTAAATTAGAAAAATAGATGAAAATTCTGTGCACTTTCTTCAAACATAAATTATTTGCTGATTATTTCTACAAGTATGAAATATGAAATTGGATTTTAATCAGTATGTCTCTGAGATACTCCACACAGAAGGATTTACCGCTACTCTAACTCCCAGTCCAATAAATCAGAACTGATTTTAAAACTAAGCCACATAAGGTGATCGCCAGAGTGGAGACCAATTTCTCCCCCGTCTTTTTCCTCTCAGGTCTCTAATGGAGCAGTTACGA
The DNA here is from genome assembly GCA_011419295.1 of Clarias macrocephalus. Taxonomy (NCBI): domain Eukaryota; kingdom Metazoa; phylum Chordata; class Actinopteri; order Siluriformes; family Clariidae; genus Clarias; species Clarias macrocephalus. The sequence goes on from JAAGKR010003203.1 coordinate 41,069, forward strand.
AGACTGCAAGCCATGTTCATGAACAGCTCGAATAAACCTGCTCAGACTGGCACGTGTATCCTGGTGAGTGACAGTGTGACAAGGGAGATAAAAATCATCAGATAGGAAGCACTTTGAATGGTTTAACAAAATTCAGATTGAACAGTTTATCATGCTTTCTGCTCTCGCCTCAGTACAAAAGGGACGATGTCACAATGTAATCATACTGTACATACGACAAATATACGACAGCAGAGAAAAGTTAGACTGAATAGCTGTTTGCATTGTGGTCATTTGGACACATCCGATACACACAATCATCCTGCCAATAAGTTACTAACAAATATGACAGATGTAATGCAGTAGATGCTAATGGATGCCATAAACTCCAGTGCAGTTCTGCTTTCATCCTGTTCCGCAGAGGCATCATGTCCTAGATGTGGAGTTTATTAATGAGAACAAGAGTAAAGGCCTCATTATCCCCCTGTATTCAAGATCCTTAATATGATAAAATGAATAATTCATAACTGCTGTTGAAAGACCAGTGCGAAAACCAAATCAACTCAGATGCTCTTGAAATGCAAACGTCCTGCCTGCACTTTGCAGAACTGACATCATTATATAGACGATGCATAGAATTTACATTCAATTAGCTCCCTAGACAAACTTCCTAAATGGATAATTTAAAAAAAAGACATTATTTTTCATGCATTTAATTATTTGAGATTTTGAAATCACAAGGCATTTTCCTGGTATTAATTGTACAACTGTAAAACTGTAATAAAAATGCACATTTACTGTATAATATCTTGCTTATTATTTAGATGTTCAGTCGATGCAGTAGTGAGACAAATGATGTCCCTACAAAACCCTGCTGCAGCTTACAGTGCACAGATGATCAAAAATAAAAATGTGCATGAAATGCAAACATCATAATGTACTGTACGTGAGACAGGCATGATATGCACTATAGATCTAGAACTAGAGAGGGGAACTGGATGAGCTTAAAGATACTATAATCCACATGCCAGATGCAGATCTTGAAGAAGTGATAAAGGTGGTAGGGATAAAAGATAATAAATGCGAATAAATTGTTTGGTCTGCCAAACTTTCTTCCAGGTGCTACTGCTGTCTTTCTCTCTCATCCTGTTCCCAAGGTTCCAACCACTGTCGCACAGCAGGGTTGGCGATCCGGCAGACTTTAGCACAGCCAAGGGTGAGTGTCTTAGTAAACTGAATGTATGAAAAGTCTTTCAATTAGGACCATTTGTACTATCGCTCTGAAAACTTCACATTTTCCTGAGCTCAAATATCTCTACCAGACGTAATGTGCTTGATTTTAAGATCTAGGTTTAACACTGGGTGTTCTGGTGCCCTTCTCATGTAGCCAGCATTGACTCTGGGGGTGTGCTGTGGTGTCCAGCACTAGTACGACGGTGAATACTTTGGGTGCTGTCAGGTGTGGGGTTGGGCCTCCATGGATCGGATTTGTTTGCCTGGTGCATTCATGTGGAGGCCAACTCGAAGGCAGAGTCAGTGCGATGGTCTCTTTGCCTGCTGGGCGCTGTGGGCTGGGGGTTCTGTTCTGGTACCTTTCTATCATTTCCAGCTTTGAGATTTTTTTGAGATCTGCATTGTTTTTTTGTTTTTTTTTTCTGTGGGATTGGACATGATGAGTTGGCCTTTGCTCTGCATGGGCATAAATGAGCCTGATTGCCCAGGATCCTGTCACCTGCTTACTGGAATATAATATTCCACAGTCAGTGTGTAAGGAAATCATACTTGTATACCAAGGTTTAGACAACTGGGAAACTTTAGGAAATTAACTGTTGGTAAACTGGCTCCTTGTGATCCAAGTGTGATTTTTGCTTAGATAAAATGTACAGTAAAAAGAAACTAAAAATATGTTTAGTCCTTTTGGTATAATATGGAATACACAGTTTTTGGGCAGCATAGAGCTGAGAAGTTGAGGGTTAAGCAGTTGCATGAGTGGCCACTTCCTGTCTGGGATCGTACTTCCATTTTCACAAAGCAGAAAAATCTCAAGCCCATTTCATTCCACAGGTACTTTTTTTTTTTTTTTTTTTTTTTGCAGCGACCACTATTGGCTTCATTTTAGCAATGTTTAAAATGTGTTTTTAAAAAATATATAATGTATTGAAATGCATTTCTAAAAAATAATACTGTATGTTCATTTGTGAAACATTCTCCAGGAGAAAATTTGGAAAAACATGTTGCAGATCATTTTTTGGGGTGAGGTGGGGGGGGGGCGTATTTGAAACATGTGCCAATGATCATATACATTAATAATTGCCGAGTGCAAAAATTATAATTATTTTCTCAAGTCTGAGCAATGAAAACATGCGCATTTGCCTAGTGTTCAGAGCTATAGAATTTATGACCCAAAAAATAAACCCGGGTTCATGCTGGCTTACGGTATCTGATTATGCCTTACAGCTTGCTGCTTGCTCCTTTTTTCAGACTGCTTTTCCTCTAACTTGTGTGATCTTTAATTTTATCTACATTATCATGGTGCAGTGCAAAGACATTTGACAATAGCAAACTCCTGTGTTCCTCTCAAAATATTAAACTACTCATATTCTATAACCCCATCAAGATCTTCTTGGTAATGCGTGAGATCAGATGCATGGGCATGCTTGCTAAGTATAAGCATGGGTGTACATATATATATTTAAGACCTATTCCACTTCAACATGGCGCTTTGTCCTTGGACTCACAACTAACACTTTTAATGTTTTATTTTGACCATATTTCTAATTTCAGTGTCAAAGTCTCGATTGCTAGTTTGTGCTGAAAGGTTGATGTCCAGTATATAAATGAATTCTGATTTCTGGCTTCTTTCCCAGTGTCCAAGTCCCCCAAGCACTTCTGCCTACAGTATTCCACCAATTTTCACCTCATGCCAGCTAATCACTGAGCACTTGATTAGTTCTTTCAGGTGCTCAGCAGGTGATATGGGACAGATATGTGTAAAGGCTGCCATGCATCAGTTCTGTCATTTGGATTCACTGGACTGAATATTCAGAAGATTAGGTGCAGAAGCACTTAAAATGGTTACGACTCGACTATTAATCCACTAATGTAGATTAATACGTGCTTGTGTGTGTGTGTGTCCCTTCCAGTTCAGTCACGTTCACTACGCTCTGTGTTAGAGGTCCATAGTCTGCAACCAGTGTCCTCGATGGAAACAGCCTCGAACAGCATTTCAGAGACGCACGTCAGGCCCGAATATGCCGATATGGACCGCCTACACCACAACCAAAGTTATGGAGATAAGGAACATGACCACGGCGACCCGATCACTGGGCACATGGCCATCCTGGGTTGGCATAACTCACGGCCGTGTCGTCCGAAAGAAAGGAAATGATGTCCTACATCAAATGAATGGACAGTCCATTTGCGTTTATGTGGCAAACCTTTTTCCATGTTTTATTTGTTGCTCATAAAGGAGAAAATTTGAGCCCTTGTTTTTTGCAGAACCTGACTGGTTCAGATGAAAGCAGCATTGGGCTCATTAACAGAGAGTTAAGAGCGCTTAAGAGTCTCTTTGTCCTCACAACATTGACATCTGACTTGTATTGAGATAAATGAAATGACAATAGTAGTTTCCATGATTCAAGATTTTGCTCACAGTGTGGTGTGATCAATAATAACTGTAGGAAAGTTGTATTGTTTTATTGGTCTTTTACAACTACAACTAACTGTCAAAAGCTTCTGGCTGATATTGGCTTGATGTCAAATCTATGCTGCTCCATTTAAGCTATTTAAGACAGCTAGCGCAGGTAGAGTCATGAACACAGCAGTAAGAACAAGGATTAGGTGTAATTCTTTGATGTCATGTCTGAATCAGCAATCATATGATCGTTAAGGAAATGCAAATTTTTTTAATCAACAAAACAAACATACTGTACAAGCAAAAAAAAAAAAAAAAACCCTATGACAAATCTGTAGAAATCAATGGAAATGAAAAGGCATCTGTAAAACCACAAAGTGAAATATAGTGAAATTATAAAGTAAACTAAGGAAACGATACTTATTAGTTATTATATATCGTACTGTATGACATTTATTTTGCATTTTTAGCTAAAAAAAAAAAGAAAAAAGAAGATACAGGGTGCATGCACTTTGGATGTTGGATTGCATCATGCAAAAAAAAAAAAAGTAGTAGAGCATAAAAGAAAAAACTGAGAATAAGTGCTGTATCTATTTAGTGGTGCAATGTATAACTGTATCTGTAATCAGCTGTAAATATGAGAAATAAAAACACCCTATAAATATGCATCCTTTACATTCATGGTTGTGTTTCCTTCAGGGTCTTTAGTTGATGATAAGCAGGTCACTGAAGATAAACAAATTAGTATTTTACTATTATATAGTGGTACAGTATGCTACAAATGTCTTGTGCCGAACCTTATTTCCTCATTTTTAATTCAATTAATTGATGTACTGTAGATTCTAGATTTTTTTATTTATTTAATTGGAACAAATGTTTTACTGCGACAGGCTGAAGAGTGCCTAAAAATACAGTTTAAAAACTGGTTATGCATTGAATTCAGCAGCAACTTCGTTTCCCCTCTCGTCTGCTCCACCTACTCAGCATTCAGCATCACCAGTGTACTAATCATCCAACCTGATCATCAGCACCTGTTTCTCTTGAATGCTTTATTTTTTTATGTTTGAATGATTCATTTGTCACTGTGTGGCTTAATACTGTATACAAAAACGTTCCTCTGAAACTACTGCAGGCAACAAGGACGAGACTGAAAATGAAAGCAAAAAAAAGTCCTTCAGGAAGCTTGGAGGTAAATGATCAGAATTTATCTACATAAAAAATACAAGAAGGTCTGGCTCTTTGGGGCCAAAATATGATGAAATAAGGGGTGGCTCAAGACTTTAGTACAGTGCTGTATATAGTAAGTATTTTGTGGAGACAATCAAATCCAATTAGTAAGGAGCAAAGTGCATGTATTGAAATTGGATGTGAAGTTTCTTAAGCCACTTTTTTTCTTCTTCAAATGATGCATTTATTATTCCTCATGAAAATATTGTATGCATTTTATGTTCACACAGTTTTTTTTTTGCACAGATATACATCAATAAATAATTCAGTACATCTCCATCAAATGTTTGTCACACTTTAATGTTTCAGATCATCAAACTAATTTAAATATTAGTCAAACATAACACAAGTAAACATGCAGTTTTTAAATCAAGGTTTTTATTATTAAGTGAAAACAAAATCTCAAACTACAGACAGTAGCCCTGTGTGCAAAAGTGTTTGCCCCCTAAACCTAATCACCGGTTGGGCCACCCTTAGCAGCAACAAATGCAATCAAGCGTTTTCAGTAACTTGCAATGAGCCCGTTACAGCGCTGTGGAGGGATTTTGGCCCACTCATCATTGCAGAATTGTTGTAGGTCTGTCACATTGGAGGGTTTTCGAGCATTAACCACCTTTTTTAAGGTCATGTCACAGCATCTCAATTGGATTCAGGTCAGGACTTTGACTAGGCCACTCCAAAGTCTTCATTTTGTTTTTCTTCAGCCATTCAGAAGTGGACATGCTGGTGTGCTTTGGATCATTGTCCTGCTGCAGAACCCAAGTTCGCTTCAGCTTGAGGTCACAAACAGATGGCCGGACATTTTCTTTCATGGCTCTCACTGTGTTCACTGCAGTGCCAAAGCATTAGAAATGACAGTGTGCTGACAGATCTCAATTATTTTCTTTCTCATTTGTCCTTGAATTTCTATGGATCTCAGCATGGTGTCTAGGTTTTGAGGATCTTTTGGTCTGCTTCACTTTGTCAGGCAGGTCCTATTTAAGTGATTGCAAACAGGTGTGGCACTAATCAGGCCTGGTTGTGGCTAGAGAAATTTAATTTAGGTGTGAAAAAACAGAGTTAAGTTATGTTTTAACTTTTTCACACAAGGCTATGTAGTTTACCTTAAAAAGAAAAACCTTCATTTAAAAAGATAATGTGTTATCTTTGACTAATATTTAAATTTGTTTGATGATCTGAAACATAAAAAAAAAAAAGAAACCATAAGGGGGCAAACACTTTTTCACACCATTGTACACACACTCACTCAAACACTACAGGCAATTTGGGAACGCCAATTAGCTTAACTTGCATGTCTTTGGACTGTGGGAGGAAAACAGAGTACCAGGAGGAAAGCCACAAAGCATGGGGAGAACATGCAAACTATTCACAGGCGGGGATCAAACCTGGGCAGGAATCGAACCCGGGAGCTGGAGGTGCAAGGCATTAGTGCTAACCATTACGCTACCGTGCCGCCCTATTATATTGTATTATCTTTGAGCTCAGGTGCTGAGTTAGAACCGTTTCTATGATTTTTGGTGACAAAATGATATTATAAAACAAACAAAAATTTTTTATAATGAAGTCTCATCAATAATATAGAATATTGTAATAATAATATAGAATATTATATACAGTAATAATATAAAATATTGTAATATTTTATATTATAACGCTGAGGATTGTTTTTTTGCTGTTGTATTATTTCGTTTGGTAACTTGATTTAGACTTCAGACATATAATATTTCCATTCAGCTTGTTCTAACCTTCTGATCCTGGGCCAAAATGAAGAAGTTTTTGGACACGACTAATACCTAACATCATCTGTGCTTTGCATTGCAATTCCCACCATCTTTTCCTAACTCCAGCTGGCCTACATGGCCTCTTTGCATGCAAATCAATATTTCCATTTCTTTTTAATTAGGTCCACTGAGTGTTGGCTTTGTAAACAGTTAAAAAGAAAAAAAACTACATAGTTGAGAAAACCCTCATTCAAGGTCCCTACTTTTCTGCCCCAGGAGTGAGGAATGTGGAAGTGTAGAAAATGTAATTAGGTGAAGATGTTTGCTCCAAGTCATTTTAGTATGTATATAAATGTAACGCATAGAAATTTTCTTTGCTTTTGGCAGAATGTGTGTGCAATGCTGTTCAGCACAGCGGGACACCCGAATTTTGTGATTCCAGGTTGTCTGTATTTTTAGAAAGAGGAAAAAAGAACAAGTTTCAAATTTTGGATCTTCTTGCTTACATGTCAACATTTTCTGACTCTAAAAATGTGAATATTGAAGTTTTATTTTTGACCGTTAAAATTTATGCTGCAAACCTCATTTATTCACCGTCACAAATAATACAATATAATGTATAAGAAGCATTCAGTAAAAATCTAGTATAACAAGAATTTACTGTGAATGTTAGTTTGAATTTTAAATATTTTAAATATTAAGTTTTACTTATTCATCAGCTTATAAAACAGCATAGCATTTTATTTTTATTTTTTCTTATAAAAATATAAAATAAAAAAAATAATAAGTAAAAAAAAAATACTTATAAGGACAGTTACTTGAGCACACAACAAAAACACAAAATACCAAATGTGGGTCACACAAATGTAAAGTGATCTTTATGAATAAAATAAAAGTTTTGTCTGGTCAGAACTCTTTCAATGACATCTTTACGTCTCATACATTTAAGGACCTGAAACCAGCTTCAGAAAAATTCCTGTCTGTCCAGCAAGAGAGTTTGTCACAGCATCATACAAAACTGGCTGGACAGAAATTAATGAAACTTTTTTTTTTTTTAGGTTTTTGTCTGAAGTTAACGTTGCACCATGAATGAAATCAAAATGTTGAGTAAAAGTGATATTATGAACAGTTATGTGTTGGATTTAATAATCCACCTTAAAATAAGATACTTAAAGCTATTTGCTCAACGTAAACAAATATCTGCACTAATAGATATTCATTAAAAAAGCTAAACTGAAGATTTTTGCTGGGATTAGTTCAGATTTTTTTCACCGCTGAAATAATTTGATTTTATTTTTATTTGTATAGCATTGTAAAAAAATTTATACAACACTTAGTTCCAACCGAGTATAAGAGGCATTCCATGAGTGGTGATAATAGAACATAACAGCACTGGGACATTTAACTATATGTAACACACCATTATGTCAAATTAAACACCAACTTTTTCTCTATTTCTCCTTAGTAATAGTTTATTAAGGACAACAATTGCTTGGGATGCTTTAAGTAAAGCGAGCTTTGAGATCTTTAAAGGAACAGTGCAACAAATTAATTTATTATTTTATATAATATATCAGATTTTAATAAGCTTGAAATGGCAACAAATAGGTCATGAATAGTGGTTAACTATTCAGTTACATTTGAGATATGATTAACAAGATTTTTTACAATTAAAATCTAATTGTTCTGACTTTTAAATCCTTACCCAACTCTCAGTATGACCCTTAAAGAATAAAATGTATCATTAGTCCTTTGTAACAACATAGCAGTTTTGAATTGACTTTTCAGAATGCAAAAGCAACAACAACAAAAAAAAATCAATATACAATTAAGCTATTTGTGGATCTAAAAAAATTTATATGTAATGAACGTTGAATTGCCTAGAGATAGAGAGAGGTAAGAACAGAAATACCGCATATGAAGGCAGGGAGGGGAATATACTGTATAGTCAGTGAATAATGAGAAAAGTCAGTTTGAGCATAGTGATTATTTTTCATTTTACCTTCAATTTTCCTTTTTTACGTGAGCAAATTTTTAAAACACTTTCAGAGTCTGAGAGTTTCAGAAAAACTATATTAGTGTTGTAGTTATTTTGCCATTTACTGTAATTTAAGCACCATTCAATTAATTATCTTAATTAAGCTATAACTTCACATAAACCCAACCCCTACTTTAACCATTTTGGCTTTTTTAGCACACAAAATGTATACGCCATTTCGCCTTCAGCCTCATACGTACATATTTCCGCGTCCCCCCTTGCTTGCACATTTTTCATTCTTATCGGAGCATGAGTTAGCCGCTCATTCACACATGGCTATACTTAACGTCAGGTTTAAAAATGAATTACCATGACCGGATGTAATACATGTAATTATATATAAAGAAGGGGCGACGTTTTGCAGATTGAGCTGAAGATAAGGACATGCAACACACACTGGAGAACAAGGCCATCAGGTAACTTGGCTGACAAAGACTGAGAGAGTATAAGGAATGCTAATGACACAAGTTCTCTGATCTCTCTGTCTCTCCCTCTGCCATGTTCACCCACCAATGAACCCTGCAGTAAGAGATCATTTGTGACAGCACTGACAAATGCAAAGAGACAGGAGACAAATCTGGTTATTAAAATTCTCAACGAGTCATACTTACTGTATTCTCATCTTCAAGCTGTACAGATGAATAAAGCATTCACACACATGCACTTTAATGATATAGAATGTTGTTGCTGCTTCTACAGCTGTTTCCGGCAATGAGTCACAGCTAGCCGGAGTCAACCATTCGATCCGCAAACAAGGTTATCAGCTGAATTAATTTTATCGCCGCATAACAATTCTGAGTGTTGACCTGAGCATCTGAAGCAAACACAGATCACAACACTGCCTCCAGAGGCTTGTTCAGTGGCCACTATGCATGATGGGTGTATGGCTTCATGTGCTTCCCTTCTTACCCTGGCGCACCCATCGCTTTGAAATAGGGTCAATCTGAACTCATCAGACGACATGTCCATTTCCCATTGCTCCAAAGTCCAACTTTTATGCTTTATGCAAATTTATTGATTTTCCTGATTAGTCTCACTAACGTGGTTTTCTTATGGACACAGCTGTTCAGTTCCAATCCTGTGAGTTTTCTTCACATTGTGTGTGTGTATGGAAATGCTCTTACAGTACATGCACTATTAAACACAGCTACGCTTTTTACTTTTAATTTTTTACCATATGACTCACAACTCACCAAGTGTTTAAGTGATCCTCCTATTCATCTCCTCTATCCTTTCAGGTTTTGATAATGTGTGGATTTGAACTGTTTTAACTCATTTACTGTAAAAACAGATTTTAACTCAATATCAACTGGTCAAAGAAGATTATTGCATATTTTGGACGATTTCAGCATTTTTTTTTTTTACAATGTATAAAAATTAAAATCAGGAACGAACATGTAGTTAGAAAGTGATCCCAAACTTTTAAATGGTAGTATATGTTTTATTTAGTTAAATAAATTCTCAGGAGACTTAGGGTTCGAGGGTTTTTTTTGGATAGTGCTTTAAACAATGACCATTGTCGCAAATCAGATTTACAAAATCTAAAAAAAAATTATGGACACGAGTATAAAATATGATGAGTAATGATGTACGAGTCAAAATGATCCTGATGAGCAAGCCAAGAGAGATGGTGGCCAGGAAAACCTCCCGGAGTTGGCAATAGAAAGCTGGGAGAGACATGCACACCACACACACACACATCGTACACAGATACACACAGCATGCATGATGTTATCTGATGATCTCTTTCTGTTTATTGTCAGCAAAAAAATAGTTTTTATGTTTCACCAAACACTTGGTGTTATGTACAGTATGTTTTATCAAGGAGCATATTTCGGAGATCGAACACTATTCTTTGAGTGGAAATGCTCTTACTTTCGCTCTCAAACATGATTGTGATGTCTACTGTATAAAACTAATTATGACACAACTTTAATAAGCATTTAAGTAATTTATGATCACAGTCATGGGTTTTTTCAGATCACATTTCTTTCATCAAATCAATAGTTCAGAACTTTCTTTGCAAATTTGCAAATGCGGTGGACAGTCATTAACCCAATTCCATAATCATAACAGGAGTCAAATCAAGGATTGTTATTAGGAATCACATTGGAAATGCTAATGTTATTCATATGAAGAATAATCATTAAAAAAAAAAAAAAAAAGAATTGTTTTGGGAGTCAAATTAGAAACAGTACTAGGAATCATTTTGCTAATCATACTGAGAAGACTCCAAGACTGTTAATTACAAACTGGAAATCCACGTTCCACTGCTTGTCAGGACTCTTCAAACCAGCAGCTGTTTATTACACATTTGATTCCGCATTTGTCCCCCTGATATCGTCTCAGTTGATATTTCATACAGGCAAATGTGTCCTTGTAAGAGCTCAGCTATTATGGTACTTTCTGTCCACAAAATGTCATGTTCCATATTTATTTTTTTCGGTTCTGGTTATCACACAGTAATTGAAGTAGACGGAATTGTGGGAAATTAGACCCTGGGCCTGATCACACGGCGACCAAAATTTCTGACATGCTAGCAATCCGGTCTAAGAACTAGATCTTTGGATATTGCTCACAAAGCATGTCATTAAAAAATAAAGAAATAAATGACTTATTCTAAAATTAGTCAGGGGCAAAATGATAAAGAGTTAAAATTGGGCCAAACCCATACAATGTACATATTAATTACATATTTCATTAAAATTTTTAATTTTGTGCACATTGCACATATAATGGGAACAAAGGTACTTGCAGTAATAACTGATTTTTTTTCCCCCAGCAGCCCCCTACAGCACATAGCATCATGCTGCTGCTCTGAAGTTACACAGTTAACAGAATGTTTTTAATGGGTTTTGTTTTTAAACTAAGTTTAGAAATGCAGTACCAGAGGTTTTTAGTTGATGTTGCTAATGTATGAAGTTACCTTACAGCCGGTTACTTCATACATTATGTATTACAGTATATACGAGGTGGTATCAAAAAGTTTCAAGAATTCGCGAGCCACAGATACGGTCGTTTTTGCCGTTTGTTCTCCATTAGAAGGATTTGATGGTCTGTCCCTTGGGAACGAATTTACAAAGCACAATGCCATGAATGTCGACAAAAACGGTGAGTATGCGATTGGTCGAGCTGCGGACCTGCCTCGTCTTTTTCCAGCATGGAGATGATGGGCTCTTCCACTTTGAAGTTTCGTCACCGACAATGATCTTCGATATGAAGGACGTGTTGCATTGCACGCTGATGGAATTCTTGGCAGACTTTGACAGAATGTTCCTTTTGGTCCTGGGGTCAGCAGCCTGGGGACAAACTTGGCGCAGCATGGTGCATATGTTCAAATCACATGTGAGGATGTGGTCGCCAAGGGTCGCCACAGCAGACCATCAATCCGCACAACAACTTGGCACAGGTTTTACGCCAGATGCCCTACCTGACGCAACCCTCCTATTTTATCCAGGCTTATATGCCTTAGCCTTCCCTCGAGACTTAGCCACCTGAGCTACCACTCCCCCTGTAACTGTCTTGTGTATTTTAATATATTTCTTAATATAAAATTCATATTTAAAAACGTTCATAAACAGGTTTAACAGTTCTTGGGTTGGGATATTGTTCCCACATCTGGTTTTTGGACACTATTACTCCCGAGCACTACGAAGTTCTCCTTTATTGTCCTCAGCTCCTGGGATGAGCAAATGCTGCTTGGAGTTTCGGCCTTCATCCTTCGCACCAGGATATTTCTGTTCCTGGCCTGTGAAAGCAAATACGTTATAAACAATGCTACCTGAGGTGAAATTATTTATTAATTCATTCATTCATTCATCCTCTATACCGCTTATCATGTACAGGATCATGGGGGGCCCTGAGTCTATCTGAGGACACTTTAGACACAAAGTGTGGGACACACTGGACAGGGTGCCAGTGCATTGCAGGGCACACCCACTATGGCCAATTTTGGACCCAAACATTAAATTAAATTAACAACTTAAATAAGATCACAACAAGAGTAGAGGTTTATTTCAAACAGCGATGGACATCTCTGTTACACACCCCGCAAAAGCGTCCGCAAGAGAGAGGTGACCCCGCCCCCCTCTTCAAAGTGCCTTATACTGTATATTCTAACGGAGCAGGTCATGGTGACATCTCATAAAACACACTGTTTTAGTGCTGTTCCCTCAGGTGCTGATAAGCAGGCGAGTTACATCTTTTAAAGCTGAGTTTCGGTCAACGTTGATAGATTATTATAGGCCTTTATTCCCTGTACATCTTGTTCTTTCTTGCTACTATATATATATGCACATAAACACATTGCAAGTCTGCAACTTTAATTGACCCATGATTATGTAGACGTTTAGTAAGACACATATAATCGATTTAAATTTTCTACCACAAACACGAAGAAATTCCTGAAGAAATTATTTAGACATTTATTTATTATAGACAAAGCACACTGGGGTGAAGGAAACTCTCTGCCTCTCTATGAGCAAGGCTGTGTCCTTAGATTTCTGTTTCTGCTTCAGGTCAGCAATATTACTACTACTACTACTAATAATAATAATAACAGCAGTAGTAGTAGCATATCTGACATAGTGTCAAACCCCTCACCTCTTTATTCTCCTGCATCCTCTTCAGTTTACTTTCTTCTTCATTCCTATGACTCTCCAAGATCAACCCCACCAATTGCTCGTTCTCCAGTCCTAGACTCCTCTTTATTCGTTCTAAGCAAAAACATTCCAGTTGAACCTTGTTGTGACGTTGCCAGAATTTTTCTAGGTCAGTGCTGTCCGTCATTGCCTAACAGTGGGTTAAAAATGAAGGGAAAAATAAAAACACTTAAAAACAAGACGGATATTTGATTTTTATTATATTAAAAATATATATTTATTATAATTAATAATAATAATAATAATAATAATAATAATAATAATACTTGTATTTTATATTTTATATACATACCGTATATATTATTATTATTACCATTATTGTACCTTCCATACCTGCCACTGTTTAGGTTTGATGTGTTTTGGATGATTGCTTGAGTGATGTGATGTGTGAGCTGTGAGCGCACTATAATAACCGAGATGATTTGTAAAAATGTGTTGTTTTTTTTTACCTGTGCTAGCTCTTCAGACTTTGCCTCCATAGCACGTGCTCTGTCCTGACTCAGTTCCTCACCATTTAAAGTCAGCGTATAAAAAGGAAGCACCATCTTAGGCTCTATTTCATGCTTACGGCACATTTCAGTCAGACGTAACAACCTCTCTCCCTGAAGAGGAGAAACAAAGGGGGCGAACGAATAAAGAAAAATATACAGTATGGGCTTATATGGAAGCCTCGCCGGTGTGTGTTTTAAGTGAAGTAAATGTGTTTACCCTGCTCATAATATCCTCAAGTCTTTTAATTGTCTCGTTGATGTACATTGTCTGATTAGCCAGCCGTGTCCTTTCCGTTGCCTGGGCAGAGCAGAGCTCGGATCTCAGCTCTTGCAGTTTCTGTTGAACTTTCTCGCATTCTGCCTGAATTCTAGACACATGTGTCTCACTCTCCATCTGACTGGAACTCAGATGGGTCTCCAGAGCATCATTAGTCTCCTGCGTGCACACGAAAGACATAAGCAGCAGTTACTCATACTGTACCTAATAGCTCCCTATCTATTCTTAATTCACAAGATAAATTAAATGAATTGCATTACCTCCAGGTTCTTTATGTGTCTTATCTGCATGATTTGCCTCATCAGCAAGTCTTGGTCATAGCAGGGCAAATTGGAAACCTTTTCCTCTTGCTCTGCAATGGCTTCTGTGTACTGCTGCAGTTCTTGTTTGTAGCCCTGCCGCAGCTCCTTTGCGGTGGATTCCACTGCTTGCTTACTTATGTTATGCTAGACAAATGCAAATAAATAAAAAAAAGTTTCATTAACTCACTCACTCACTCACTCATCATCTTTACCGCTTTATCCTGTATTCAGGGTCAGGGGGAGCCTGGAGCCTATCCCAGGAGACTTAGCGCACGAGGCGGGGTACACCCTGGACAGGGTGCCAATCCATCGCAGAACACACACATACACACGTACTTCTGAAGTTTATGCAACATGGAAGTGATGAATCTTGCTTCCCTAAACATTTTAAATTGCTAACTTTTGAGAGATTTTGTTGAGATTTTATATGTGCCCCAAAATTTGCAATTGCATTTTTGCAATTTTTGCCATCAATGCAAATGATTCATATTTGAGTGTTGATACTAAAATTGGTTCTAGAAGCCTATGACCTGTAAAAATTAAATTAAAGCATTACTTAAATTAAAGCATTCTGTTTATTTAAAATCAAGGATTGTTTCACTCAAAAATCTGTAGTGTCCGTAACCATGTCAAGTTCATGTTGCGAAATCTTAACGAATTTGTGTCTTAGAATAATACACTTTTTCAAGATTATGTCTTTGCATGTGAAGTCTAAATTGGTCAAGTTTCCTCTGAATGACAATTAAGATCATTCCAAGATTTGAATAAAAATAAGTTACGGACACTACATACAAAAAACGAGCAGGAAATTATATTGAGCAAATGTGTTTCTTTTCACCGGATGAAAATATAAATATGTATGCACATATACAAAAAAAAGGAAGCATGGATCGGGAGATAGGATGCATTACGAGTTATGAAAAATTCACTTTTTCACATAGGTGATACAGTGCAGTAGCATTCCAGATGTTGCCGAGTCACGGCTTTTTTCTGTAGTCTGCTTTTGCAATAAATGAATACAGTGAGAAACATACAGTAGTACCTCAAGTTCGATGTCATCACGTATACTCCGACACTCTAGTATGGCCTCTGTGTTTATTTCATCGTAGCGCCGTTCTAAGGCAAGTTTAGCTGATTCCAGGTACTCGCTCTCCTGCTTATGCAGCTTGCAAAGTTTTTCCCTGAAAATACAAAAAACACTTAAAAGTACAGACATCTGAATGTTTGAAGGATGAACCAAATCAACCTGACTTTACTGGATTCTCTGTGGAATGAACAGGAGTACCATGCTGAGGTATAGTAGTTTACAAACGCTACAGTACTGATGTACAAAAACAAATTCAAAGCATGTGCATGAATGGGAAAGCTGTGTGTACAGTCTACATACCTGTTGAACTCAGTGCTGATTAGTTTAAGACCTTTGTTCCAGTGTGGCCCTATTGTGTCCAGTTGTTTTTTCTGTACCTCCAGGAGATTATCCAGTTTCTGTAAGTGAGCGCCGCGAGCCATGGTCGACTGCTGCTCCTGCTCGCTCAGGTGCCGGACCAATACCTGCAACATTCACACGCACATTACATTATTCAGCTTGGATCGACGTGTCTTAAAGACATATGCCACGACATTATCTATAATATCTGGCGATTTTTTTTTCTCACCTTGATGGCATTGTTCTTCAAGGCCAAAACTCTTTCAAAAGTTTGCCTGAGGATCTTAAAATCTTCTTGCAGCTCGGCCACCCGGGTCTGGCGCATGTACAAAAGCCACTTCTGGTTCACTTTGTGGAGGTTAGTTTTGCTGTTCTGCTCCTCTTTCTGCAGTTTATCATAACGAAACACAATCCATCATCACGTCAGGGCTGATCTGATGTTAAACCAGAATTGTAACTAGAATTGTTATAACAATTTAAAGTGAATTCGTACATTCCTAATTTAGGTATTTATAATGAATGTCTAGGCGGCTTAATGGTTAGCACTCCAGGGTCTGGGTTCAATTCTTGTCTTAGGGCTGTGTTCTCCCTGTGCTTGGTGTGTTTCCTCCGGATACTCTATATTTAACATTTATCCAGAGTGACTTACATTTTTTTTTTATCTCATTACACATCTAAGCGGTTGAGGGTTAAGTGCCCTGCTCAAGGGCCCAACAGCAGTAACTGGGTTGCCGTGGGATTTGAACCTGGGACCTTCTAAACCGTAGTCCAATGCCTTAATCACTGAGCTACCCCTGACCCCAGATACTCCAGGTTAACAAACTGCCCGTAGTGCGTGAATGAGCGTGTGATTTGCACCCTTGGTCTCCTATGATCTCCTAGGCCCCCTCCTCTATAAAGCTGTATAGATGACAATCTCGGTCAACACACACCTTAAGGAGCTGCATGCGCAGATCTTCTTTTAATTTGGCAAGTGCTTTCTCAGCCTGAGCCTTCTGCAGCATGAAGAGGACTCTCTCCTCCTCAGTCATCTGCTTTTTCTTCTTTCCCCCTTTCTTCCCTCCTTTCTTTGGAGGCATTGTTGCACTTTTTAGCTAAAAAAAAAGGAGGGGGTGGGGGTGTTACTAATGAAGAATATAAAATAGTAATCTGATAAATGATCAGCTCTCTCTTTCTCTTAATCATTATAATTACTAAAATATACTTGCATACACTGTACTGTATAATGGACAACATTCTGAAGAAATATAACGGTTATACTGTAAGGGTAAGTGAATTCATGAAGCATTTCTGTCTTTTATTATCACCCATTGAAAACAGAATTGGGTGATATTCATCCAATATATTCAAACATAATTTCAGTACGCTCAGCAGGCATTGAGGCCAGCCCTCAGGGTATCTGTAGAACGTGTTTAATACCCGAAACTGCTTACACGTCGTCCTTACATGACGTCAAAAAGGACAACAGGCAGGACATCTCCTGTTTGTATGGTCCTGTAGACGTCCCACAGCCCTGCCTCATTCTCACTGTGTAACCAAGTCTAATAAATTCAAATAATATTAACTCATTTATATTTATCTACATCATTAAAAATTACTCCTTGACATTAGTTTGCACGTTAGTGAAACTGCTTAGAGCGTCTGAAGTTAAATATTTACAGGTGGAAATATCACTAGATAAGCTGCCTACTTAGCAACTTAAGGATGTCCAGGCATTAAATAAACTGCTTAAAACCCCTTTCACTTTAAACATGGACACACTGCATGTTATACTTATACGTTTCACTCATACTGTTGCTGTCATATCACGCCATATCTGTACCCTTTTATACCCTTTTATATTGCAGGTTCTACATTTCCGGTGTAGTTTATATATTTTAGATACATGATATGGACAAAATCATTTGGCCAAACTTGTTAATTATTGAATTCAGGTGTTTCAATCAGGCCCTGTATCCCCAGTCTAGTGCAATCATAATGCATAAGCATACCACGACATCTACTATGCTTCCTACTTTGTGGCAACAGTTTAGGGATGGTCCTTTTTGATTTCATCATGACCAGCCCGAGTGCACAAAGCAAGGACTATAAAGACAACGTGTAATGAGTTTGGTGTGGAAGAACTCGACTGGCCCGCACTGAGCCCTGACCGCGACCCCACTGAGCAGCTTTGGGGTGAACTGGAATGGAGATCGTGAAGAAGCGTGGAAGCTGTTATAGCTGAAATCGGGGATCAACTCCATACAGTATATGTACAGTATTTGGATACAACGTCATTGCAGGTTTGGCCATGTACTTTTGTCCATATAGGGTATTTTATTTTAATTAGATTCTACCGTACAATAACTTTATAAATCTGTCCATTTGTGTTATTCCATTTATTTTTTATTTGACATATTTCCTTAGTGTAATTCTTATTTTATTGCAGCAAAATCTTAATATTCTATTCTATCTTTTCGCTTTTAGGTCGCTAAAGGTCGAAATTTCACTGCATATCATCCTGTTCTGTGGCTATCTGTATATATAGTATTTTATAGTATATATAAGGTCTAGAAATGACTAGTTATTAAATGTCATGTTTAAATATAAATCTGGCCACAAGAGGGTGCTAAAGACCTGATTTTCGTGAGTGTTCTAAAAATCCCGAATGGTTTAAAATCCTGATAATTAGGTATAAACAAACACACAGCAACGGAACATACCCACGGTTTAAAACACACACACACACACACACACACACACGTCGAGTGACCTCGATCCGACAGGAGAAATAATAAGATAAAATAAAATATTTATAAAAAAAAAAAGAATATTTAATAACTAATTTAAACTACTTTGCAGTTTGCTGCGGTTTAAAAAAGTTCAGGAAAACCGCCCGATTTATTACTTTGTTTTCATTAAGTGTAAATTGTTATTAGCGTCCTTATGGAACATGTTAATGTTGTCTGAGTTTGGATGAGCCTACCTGTGTACGTGTATCAGAAATCGAACGTTCCAGTAAGAATGACTACAGACTTCGTTTGATCTTAATTGTGTCATAATTGCGTCGGTTGCCGAACAACCATGACGTCATCAGGCGCGTCAATTATGCCGATCTTACTGAATTTTAGTGATGAGTTTATTCTCACGAGTCTGAGTCGACTTTTGTGGAAACCATAGTGTTTTTTTTTTCAGTGTCTGTTCTAATACAAATGCTGTTCCTGCGTCAATCAATAAAACATATGAAGCAACATAATGAGTGTGAACATTAAATGGCATAGAGTCAGGGGCGGATCCACCGGGGTGGCACGGGGTGGCAATCGCCCCCCCCAAAAGAAAAAAGCCTTGCCCACCACTCATAATTTGAATGCCACCCCCTTGCCACCCCATGAATAATTTTCGAGATCCGCCTCTGCATTGAGTTAATCAACTTGACACAAATTTCCCTGTTTTTTTATTATATTTTTTTAGTTTTTAGGCATTTGTTTATTGCTGTAGTAACCTGCGCATTGATCCATAGGCGGTATGGTGGTTTAGTGCTTAGCACCAGCGTCCGGGTTCGATTCCCGCCTCGGGTCTGTGTGCATGGAGTTTGCACGTTTCCTCTAGGTAATCCGGTTTCCTTCCACAATTCAAAGACACACAGATTAGGCAAATTGGCGTTCCCAAATTGCCGGTAGTGTGTGAATGCGTGTGAGAATGTTGACCGCAGATCCTACCACAGTCATAAAATGGGAATAAATACAATGGTAATCATCTTTGGCTTCGTAGTTGGACTATAGAGGTTCCTAAATGGGTTGATAGATTAACTGATAGATAATGCTTAGATGAATAAATACATTATATGTCCTACATTAGCCGTGCAACTCCTGTGCAAAATCAGAACAAAATCCTGATTTTAAGCTGATTTTTGTATGAAAGTATGTTTTTCTATGTATTTTTCAATCACCTTATTTTATATAATGTTTAGCCAAAACAAAATAAAACTCTAATCTAATCATATTCATGTTGGCCATAAAGTCCAAATCCATGCTCTCTCTCTCTCGCTCTCTCTCTCTCTCGCTCTCTCTCTCTCCCGCTCATATAAACTGCAGCATGAGCGCGTCGCCAGATCAGTGAGCTGAGGAAGAGACAGCTTGTCTGGTTTTCTTTTTGCTCCTCTCTGTTCGCCTTCCCTAGCAAAAGGGACATTTTCAAGGCATTCGTTTAACAGCAACACATCTGAGCTAAGGAAATATATTTTAAAAGCAAATATGGACAAAATGGAAACTTCTCTGTGGTTTATTATCTCCTACAACTCCTAATCATTTTCCATTATTAAGACTTCTACAACAGCATGCTTGTCTCTGTGATTATCACTAGAAGCTTCTAACTTGTAACTGTGAAGACAGACATGCAGCACAACAGCAGCAGTACTTCGTCCCTGTCTGCTTTGGGACTCTGTGGGCTCGGAGCAGAGGAAGGTGAAGACCTGTGGAACAGGAGCACAGGGATTCAACGCAACCTCTCTCTCCGCTGCTGGCTCCAGCTGTTGTCCAAAGAAGCCATGCCAGAGCTGCACGGTGATACCTCGAGCATGGCTCTGCGCGTCGTCATCGCTCTCGTCTACCTGGTGGTGTGCGCTCTCGGGCTGGTGGGAAACATGCTGGCGCTATATCTGCTCAAATCTCGGCACCGGCTCAAGCAATCATCGATAAACTGTTTTGTCATGAGCTTGGCTATAACAGACCTGCAATTTGTACTGACTCTTCCCTTCTGGGCCGTGGACACAGCCATGGACTTTCGCTGGCCATTTGGCAAGGTCATGTGCAAGATCATCAGCTCGGTCACCACTATGAATATGTATGCCAGCGTCTTCTTCCTGACAGCTATGAGCGTGGCACGGTACTGTTCTCTGGCCTCATCTTTGCGCATGCATAGCCCCAAGATGGCTTTGGCTGAGGTGAAATGGGCAAGCGTGGTCATCTGGCTCGTGTCTCTGCTGGCAACACTTCCTCATGCTGTCTATTCAACCACGGCACACGTGTCCGATGATGAACTTTGCCTTGTACGCTTCTCGGATGTGGGGAACTGGGATCCACAGCTTTTGCTGGGTCTCTATCAGACACAAAAAGTGCTCCTGGGTTTTGTCATTCCACTAATAATTATTTGTGTATGCTACCTGCTTCTGCTGCGCTTTGTGTTGCAAAGGAAAGTTAGCGGGATCCCCGGCTCGGATGGTGAACGGGGGAGGCACAAACGCCGTTCCAAAGTCACTAGGTCCGTCACCATTGTGGTCCTGTCATTCTTCTTATGCTGGCTGCCCAACCAGGCGCTGACACTTTGGGGTGTCCTAATCAAATTTGACTTTGTGCCATTTAGCAAGGCCTTCTATAATGCCCAGGCCTACGCTTTCCCCATTACTGTATGTCTCGCACATACCAACAGCTGTCTTAATCCAGTGCTTTACTGCCTCATCCGCCAGGAGTATCGTGCAAGTCTCAAGAAGCTGCTGCTGAGAGCCTCGCCATCCTTACGCAACCTGACCAATATGCTGCGCAGGAATAAAAAGGTCGCCAATGCTCCCCCTGGCTTGGCTGTTGTAGAGATGGATGCTGGGCTGTGAAGTAGACCATGGAACCAAATGCATGAGACATGTGGCTTTCCCAGATCATCTAATCAGTTTTGTATTTGCACTCATCAAGCTGGACTAATACTGATTATACAGGAGAAAGATTTGGGTGCAAAATAATGGTGAGTCCAGGAACTGAACATATCATCTTTCCCGGGGCTCATTAAACAAAGACGGCAACATGATTTTTAAAATGAAAATTGTAGTCTAGTTTTTGATGTCTGTTTGATTTCTACAGTTTGTTTTCTGTGTGTCTTGGTACAAAAATTGGTTTCTTGTGTCAAGCTTGATCATGTTTGTCTTTGCCATAGTATCCTCAGAAATACAGAGATTATACAGAAACTTTAGTTAAAAACCATAATTTATTTTGAACACTGAATATGAGAGCATAAAAACCCTTCCTCAAAGAAACCAAATTAAATCACAGCAAATTAATAAGACCATAAGTTGAAATAGCAAGCCTGCAATAACAATAGCTTTCTCTAGTTTTTTTTTTTTTTTTTTTTTTAGTTCAGTCTGCTACCTCAGGCTCATAAAATTATATAATCCTATTCTTTATGCATATAAATCCAGTGGATTATGGATCGAGTTATATAAATCTGCACTAAATAACAGGACTGTGCACAGCTATGATCTGAATTATACATTATATATAATATAATGTGTATTATTTAAAAAAAATTATCAAGTATCAAAAAACGTCTTATATTGACCTTTTTTTTCTTTTTTTTTTTTACTTAACAGGCATACAACAAGCATTTGCAATAATATAATCTTTTCACATCCACACACGGAATTATATTCAGTGCTTCTTTTCTAATGAACAAAATAAACCCTGGTCCAAACTCTTCTTCCGCACATGAACCTGAATATTGACTATTTATTGTGTGTTAATTTTTTATTCTGTGTGAATGCATGTGTAATTATTGCGAGAGAAATTGTCATGTCCATTTATTCTGAATGTCACGATCATACAACAATATACTGTAAAAACAAAATAGTAACACATGTCATTGGGGGTTTTTTTCTCTTTTTTTCTCTTTCTGTTCTAAAAAAATAATAAACCTTAATGAACCTTTCTGCTGTTGTTAACTGAAAAAATTCTGAACTCGGGACGAAAAACCAGTTTATGCTCCCGGAGACCAGAGTTATTAATATTTATTTAAAAAAATTAAATTATTTTTTTATATCAGTGCATATACTGTACATAATACATGACTTTTTTTTACTTTAGTAACATTCCTAATTCTTTATTAATGCCAAGTTGAACATTTGTTATTGTTTGAACCTTAATGCTATATTTTTTCATAATCATAATTTTGGAGTAAATTATTATATTGAAATGTAATTATTAATATTAAAATTATTGTAGAAATTTAACTAACAAATAAAAAACAATATTTAGAATTGTGTAATTATGTTATTGTCTAACATGCATACAATATATTTTGGGAGTGATTGGGTGACTTTATATGAAAAAGGTGAAATCAAACAGCATTTGTGTGAAGATGTTTCTTTTATTGCGTCATTAACATGCTACTGTGAGCAGACACTGTACCTACATACATCAGGACATTTATGAGCCACTAGGGGAAAATGATAGACTTTAAAAATGATCTTTAGCTATTTATGTCTATGTCAGCTACTGTATCACTCGTTCACTTTTATTATACTTAAATATCTGGACGGGCTAAAATTTAAGCCCAGGATTGGGCTAAAAGAAGACGCAATAAAAAGTTTTAGGTCAAACCTGATATGACCTTAAATTTTAGGTGTGAATTTAGGTGTGAAATGCAAATATCTCTTGGGTATGAAAACATCCTGAGAGGATTATCTGCCATGGCAACAGTCACACCTCTGAAATGGTACAGTTGCGGAAGTATATGTATACGGACATGTGGAATGTGACATTTTAGACCAGAATTTTTCTGAATAGACCCGAAAATCAGTGGAATTTACTGGTCTGTATACAGCTCCTTTCATGCAGTGTGTGTGCATGTACCAAAGTTAAACTATGCTAAAATTTTGATTGTTTAGCAAAGATCAGCCAACTGAACTGAAAAACAAAATCTCCATAGTGCTAATATAAATCTTTACATCAACTGCATCTTCTGCATTTTCTTGGTACTAGTGGCTCTGCTATGCAAAAGGCCCGGATTCGATTCCTAGCCAGTGCCCAAACCGCAGCCACTGGATGCAGCGCCAGTCCTAAGCCCGGAGAAAATGAAAGCGTTGAGGCAGGAGGGGCATCCGGTGTAAAACTTGTGCCAAACTTGTTTGTGCGGACCGGATGGTCTGCTGTGGCGACCCTTTGCTGGGAACAGCCAAAAGACCAACAACAGTTTAACCAACGTCACACAATCAAGAGTTGTGGACATCAAATGGTTAAGTAAACCTATGGTTCAGAAGGCCCCAGGTTCAATCCCCATGACCACCAAGTTGCCGCTGTTGGGCCCTTGTGCAAGGCCCTTAACTCTCAGATGCATAATGAGTCAAAAATGTAAGTTGCTCTGGAAATCTCTAATCAAATTGATCTGTAGCGTGAGAAGATAGAGAGATACTTTGATCCCAAAGGAAATTTACAGCCATTATGCATTATTATGCTCTTTAGAGGTGCAGTTCAGAAAAGTGAAAAATAGTATTTGGTACTAAGTATATTCACTATAAGTAAATTGCAAAGAAGAGTCATGGGAAAAGCATGGGAAAGTATTAATGATTAAGACTGAAGATAAAGAAAAAGTAAGAACAAAGTAGGACTAGTGCATCAGAATGAATCCACCATGTCAATCTGCAGGAACCACATCATAAGAAGAACTGAAGCTGAATCTGGCACTGGGATTATACCAGACAGCAGGGTTCCTCATAAAGCTTGACAGCAAGTAAACTGCACTGCACTCTTAGAACAAAAAAAAAAGTTTCATCTAGCACCATGAGTCCATTAGATGCTCTGGGTTGAATCTATAACATAGGGTTTCCATTTCACAAAATACATCAACCAGAACCCATTTAGAGAAGTAGAATTATTACCAATCTGAAGAAACCTTGGGGGAAAAAATTCTGTAAGAAGTTTCAGACTTTTGATAATGAATATTCATCAGAACAATCTCACACACCCTCACATAAACTCTTCACCCTCCTGCCATCTGGCACAATATCCTGAAGCATCTCTGCCCTCCATTCCTATGAGACTGTATAACAGTTTTTTCCTACAGTCATGTTGAACAATTAGAGAAAGATTATTCAAAAGTGGAAAGAATTCAAGACTTCCCAATCTTCCCAGGAGGGGACGTTCCAATCCATTCACTCCAAGGCCAGACTGTGCAGTGCTCAGAGAAATACAAAAAGAAAAATCCACATGCCTGGCGCTAAAGGCCTCAATTAGCATGTTAAATGTTAAAATCCATGACAGCACAATTAGAAGAAGACTGAACAAGTACAGTATGTTTATTTTGAAAGGTTTGCCAGGAGGAAACTCTTCTGTCTAAAAGGACCGTTGAAGCATGACTAAGGTTTGCAAAACTGCATCTGAACAAAGTTTCTGGAATAATGTCCTATGGACAAATGAGTCGTGGAGTTGTTTTGCTTTAATGCCCAATGAAAACCAAACAGCATTTCAGCAGAAACACCTCATACCCACAGCCCAGCAATGCAGTGGAATGATGATGATTTGGACTTTGCAACAGGACCATAATCTGAATCACACCAGTAAATCTACATCAGAATGAGTGAAAAAGAAAAGAATCAAGGTTCTGGAATAGACTAGTCAAAGTCCAGTCTTCAAGACCTGTGCAGAAATGAATTCCCAAAAAACTCAATGAACTGAAGCAATGTTGTAAAGAAGACTGGGCCAGAAATTCTCCACATGCATTCTCCATCTGTGAAGTCATAAAGGAAGTGATGCTAAAGGTGGATCTACAAGCTATTAAATAATGCGGGTACTTAGTATTGGCCACATATTTTTTTTGTCCATTCTGGCTTCACTTTTGTTAAATAAAAAATGGCACATTGAAAAAAGTTATATGCCGTTTTTCATGTGAGGCTGTATTTGCCTAATACTACTGTAAGAGCCCATATGATCCAAAGAACCATCCAAAGAAGCCTTGAGGAACCTTAGCCACTATGTATTGCTAAAATGTACATCTGCTAAAATGTAAAATCTCAAATGATTTTGTATTCATCTGAATGAATTTCATGAACACTATGGTTTGAAACATTGTTCCAGTGTAAAATTTGCAACATATTCAAGTACGTTCTTTGTGATTTTTAAGTAGATATCACATGTCTATGCTGTACACACTGTGACCAATGCGTCACATGCTAACTGAGATTAATAGCAAGCTACTAACTGAGATTAATTACTCTGCCAAGAAGATTGTCTCTATCTGAATGTGCTAATTATGTATAACGAGGTATATTTAAGGTTACCTTTTAAATTGTGGCTTTCTTCTTAAAATATACAGATCTTTTGATGATTATTTATTATTAAAAGTTATGGAATGTGTAGGCATAGTAAAAATGTCAAGGAGTCACTCAGTCTATGCCCTTTCATATTCTTCTGCTCACGTTCACTGCATTAGATGTTTCCTTTTTGCCATTTAGCGACTTGATGGGAGGACTGGTGTATAGACCTAGACCACTGGTTTAGGTCTATGATCAAAGGCAAAGAGCTTGCAGAAAATTACCTCCAAGATAAGGCACAGCGTTAATTTGGGAGCAGGTGCTGTCAGATAGTTATTCAAACAAACAAACAAACAAAAAAAACCATTAGGAAAAATTAAGTAATATAGAAATTAATTAAGTAGCTATGAATTAATAGTTAATTAGGAAGCTAGTTGTTTTGTCTCATTTTGGTTTATTTTGAAGCATCATACTGTACTGTCAGGGTGCTTGGTGTATAGTTACATATGTTCTCACTGTGGGTTTCCTTTGGTTCCTTTGGGTTTTATCAACCTTTTTTAATTTAAGTGTTTTTCTGTTTTAGGCTTTGTGTTACCAGGACAGGCTGCAGAGCAACTGTACCAGACCCGAATAAAGATAAAGATAAAATGATCTGTTAAAAGGGGAGATAAGCCCTCATCACCACTAGTGTGTGTGTGTCGGGATATTCTTCTTGGATGACACCTTTTGACTGGAAGGATGAAAGTGCATTAATGAACACCTTAAGGCTTTTGTGATAAAAAAAGGGGGCTCATAATGAGTATTAATTGATCTGTACATCTAGAAAATTTACACTATTTGTTCAAGCTATTTGCTTAAAAAAAAAATTCTCTCCTCTCTGGATTAAAAAAAAAAAAAAGTCACAGCACATTGTCCATATACGGTATAATTAATGTCTCCCTTTAGTGGAGGACATGTCACCTTTCCTGACTCTGAGAGCTGGTGTCATAGTACACTGATTTGAATGCAAATGCATGTCAGAGTTTGGTGACGAAACCGTAACAGACAAACGAACATGGCTGAGCAATAATCAGGACGACATAAACAGACAGGAAACAGACATGACACACACGCACAGCATGTGTCATCACTCCAGGGACCCTGGTTTATTCCTTAGGTTCCTGTCTCTATGGAGATTCAAATGTTCTCTCCATGCCCATGACAAGCATGAATGAGTCTGTGAACGTGTGTATGGTATTGTGCAAATGGCTGGCATTACATCCAGTGTACATCCTCCTCATGGCCAGGGTTCTTCTGCATTACAATTCAGCTGCAATTGCTGGATACAAGGGGTTGGCAAGAAATATCCCTAAATTTGAAAATGGCACTTTTTTCATGCTTCACAATGTGTCTATTTACTTTAAATGCCCCTGCTGTCATGATTCTCAGAGCATAAAGATAAATACGCATTTTCAAAAGCCTATAATAATTGCCTCGTGCATCTTATCAGGCATGTCAAGCACTGACCTTCCAAAACGGCCTGGCCAGAGATAATAATTCTGATCGAGACGGGGTAGTGTTGTCTTTGCTCAGCTCAAATATCAGCATGATGTTGCGGTATAAAGCTTCATCCCTGTCCTATTGTGGAACTCCTGTCACTGCTCTGATACTGTCACTCTGACAAGCTTAGCATATCAGGACATGCTTTAAAAGACCAAGACAGTGTTTAGATTTTCATATGCTCAGTTCAAAAAGGGCAACTCAGACGATTTGGGTAGCCGTGTTGTGCTTAGACACAGATAGCTTTAGAACATTAAAGGAACATGTTAATCAATCTTCATATATGTTTATACAGTATATTTATAACTCTATATATTTATAGTTTTTGCATGTTCATTCATTCATTTAAAGAAATTAGTAAGAATGAGTACATTTCTCACTTTACTTCCTGTCTTATTATATCATTAGATATGAATAGAATATTAACAGAATAATTATTAGAACGACTTTCTAGCAGAGATGACCCGTCTATGAGGATCGAATGAAAACAAAACCACCTTTGCAATATATTCTTACCGTATGTCTGAGTGTTCCACTAGTGTAGATAAAGCTATTTCTGCTTCTACAAATTCATTTAAATCGGAATTAATCATCTTGGGCATAACAGATTCGGAACAAACAATCACAGACATGATCAAATAAGACCGAAACAGCAGGCAAAAGCTCCCTCACCCCTCACAACAGCAATAATATGAGTTAATAACAGCACTTGGTTTATTATAAAATGCCACCTAGCTACTATATAGCCATGTGTTCACATTAGCAATCAAGTAATTGTTCATTTTCCATGTAAGTGCACAGCACAGAGTAGCAATTTCAGGGACAGCAGCAAAGTCACAGCATGATAAGTAATATTTGAATTGTGATTTTGTCTTCATTTCCATGCAGAGATTTAAATCCGTGACGTGGCAAATACAAACCTTGGACCAATTCAATAACATGTGTGCTTTGATGTTTCTTCATTTGAAGACCTGCAATTTTTTTGTTTCCATCCTGTAAACATCATTTCATCATAAGTTGTTATCAACCTAGGTATGATTGTACTGAGCCTGATTACAAATGTCCCTCAAACTCGCCCACCGCTCAGCTTTCACCTTCATAATGTTGTTCCATACCTGGATATATTTGTGTATCCATACTTAGCATTTTGGAGATAACCGTCTGCTTTCATATATATATATTCAAGCTGTGCCCGAGTACACTGTACCAATGCTTAAGACCAACTTTTCAAGGGGACCCAAGCATATCACAATACATTTCACACTACTCAAATGAACTGGACTTTGGGGTCATGTGAACTCGATTCCATGCCCTAGTGTGAAAGCAAGCTTGTCCTATTATTTCCAACATTTTATTAAATATATAGTGAGGAAATAGTTTGATAGCAGAACACGATGAAAATCATTTTCACACTTTCACTCATTTTGGAAAATTATTTTCTTTGGCACTAAAGGGTGTATATTACTGTAACAGAAATTTTTATAATAATAAAAAAACAATACATATTATTTTTTGCGCTTGTATAGTTTTTAACAAACAACACCATGGAACAGCCTCAATTCAGAGCAAACTAAAACACATCTCGAGAAGCCAACTGCATCACTTGTTAGCTATTTTATCTAGAAATAGAATAAAATTGTAACATCAACCTTCTATGCACATTGCTCTTATCAATGATGTCATTGATGCAAACATTCTGTAGATCAGTGGGAGATGATCAACAACATACTGTGCAAAAGTCTTAGGCACCTGCAAATAAATGCTAACGAGCAAGTACCTCTTAAAAAAAAAAAAACTCAAAAACAGGCATGACCACACTTTAAGGACACTTGGGACCCTTTATGTGCAGTTTTGTACTGAAATTTGCATTTTTAAATGAGTTTTTTTTTTTAAGTCTTACTGAGCATCCTGCAGACCACCCAAAGTTCTTAGTAGGACTATGACTCTCCCACCTGCTTCTTTTTTGCATGCAAAATCTAGCAGCCTTCATTCTGTTTTATTTTTTATTATTATTTTTTTTTATGTGGCTTTTTTCCCCCTTTTTTGAGCCTAATCTGCAGGTCTTTGGACTGTGGGAGGAAACTGGAGTACCTGGAAACCCATTAAGCACGGGGAGTACATGCAAACTCCATGCACACAGTGGTGGGAATCGAACCTGGCCAGGAAACGAACCTGGACCCTCGAGGTGCAAGTGCTAACCACTAAGACACTGTCCCTCCTCAATAATAAGTTGTAAAAAAAATAATAAAAGAAAAGAAAAAAATAAATAATAATAATAAAAATAAATAAATAAATAAATAAATAAAATACATAGGACTTATCCATAAGGTGTCTAAGATATTTTTGTGCACAGTACTGGAGGCCAATTATTAAAAAAAAAAAAATTACACCCATTTTTGCATTATTTTCAGTACAGCCTTCATAATAATAATAATAATAATAATAATAATAATAATAATAATAATAATAATAATAGTTTCAAAACCTTTTTTCATTATTATTATTATTATTGTTGTTGTTGTTATTAATTAAAAATTCTTATTATATCACCCATGTTCAACAAATTGTAGCAAAAGGTGAACATAGAAAGAGAAACTACCTTGACACAGGACAGACACAGAACCAACAATATGATCTATGATTATTAGGATGTGCACATTAAATTTGCTTCACTCCGTGGGAAAGTGTGTGTAGAGCAGAGAATATGGGCCATTGCCATGGCTACACAGCATAGGGTTAATGGATCAATCCGGCGTCCATGCTCATGGTTAGAAATACAAACACACTGCTGGCACTGAGTGGCAATCAACGAAAGAAACTGCACCCAGCTTACAAAACAGCCCAGAAAACATATCAACAGCTCATATGTTATCCTTCATCATAGTTCACGGAGACTATTCTTTATCAAATACCTCATCCTGGGCTTTTATTTACTTTTTCTTCTAGCTCTATTTTAGCTCTCATTTTAAGACTTTAAACAAAAAAAAAAAGGAAAACTTTAAATCAAGAGTCAGTGGGATGCAGCGCTATACAACAGTAAAAGTGGATTAACCACATATAATTTGTTTTGTTCAGGGGGGGGGCCCCCCCCAATCAGTAATCTATCTTGGAAGTCATTATGCACAGATCAAGGACTGGGTTCAACAGGAGTTGACAGAATGTCATTCAATTACACATATCCATGGTGCAACAGCTTTATTTCACGCCTAACTGTGCATGTGATGAGACAACGAGAAAACTGACTGAAAACTGTAAACTGACTCCTGACATGCTTAGTGAAGTGGCTGAAACGTTCTTTGAGTGCTGATGGAATTTGAAAAGACTTGTGAAGCTTTTTTGTTGGTGCAGCAGGCAGTATTAACGCCTCACGGCTTTAGGGTTCAAGCTTCACCTCTTTTGACTGCCGGGCCTCATAGTGTCCCGTCCAAGGTTTATTTTTGTCTTGGAATCAGTGTTCAAGGGATATGCTCTGGCAACAGCACAACAATGACCCAGATTCTGTGGCTGCTGAAGATGAAGGAGTGAATAAAAAATTGATGTGTGTGAATAATTTAATGTAAATGCCTTCTCCAGGATAAACGTCAAATTAATGTATGTCTTAGAAAAGAGACACAGCTATTGACAATGATATAAGAAAAATGGCCTTTGTACACTGTCCTTGTACGTGATTTAGGATATAATGAAATATTGGATGACATGGTTCCTTCAGTCTATTCTTTCAGCATCTTCAAGGTGAATTATGGCAGAAATCTTTCATATTGAGGACATAAATGATTAAACAAAGATTGAAAACATGCTCTCCGGTGACTTCATTAGATACGCCTTGTTTGTACTGGATTGGATCCAGTTTTGCCTTCAGATCTGCTTTAAATCGTTAGTGCATAGGTTTAACAAGGTGCTGCAAACATTCGTTAGTGATTGTGATGCACTGAGATGATCGCATCACACAGCTGCTGCAGATTTGCAGCTGCGCATCCACGATGTAAATAGATCCCCGTTCAACCACATCCTAAAGGTGTGCTATTGGATTACACCATACACTGCAGTAAAGTTAGAAATACAGTCAATGCAAATACACCAATGACGCGTCCAGGGTGGAGACAATAATACAATACAAACAAAAGCACATGGTCCTGTAAACAAAAGTACGAAACGTAAATCACAATCTTTTTGACTATTATATAAGGGGCAAAAATCTTAATTGTTGTGTGCACATTGTTTATTTTACATAATCTGTAAAAAGGCTGCAATATTTCTGGATGTCTCTGTATATTTATAGACAAACACAATGCAAATTGCAAGACTTCAATTTTTTTTTTTTTTTATTCAAATGGTTTAACAGCTTTCTTCTAGTGGCCAATTTCAATCAAGACAGACTCACCAAACATTGGAAGTTCATGAAAACTGTTTCGACTATTTAAATGACAAGGTATAGGACAATTTGCATATTATTATACAGCTGTTCATAATTATGACCTGTGAGTTGCTGGTTTCAAAGATCAGAGAACATTTCAGAGAACCAAATGCCATCAGAGGGAGGCACAACAGGCATGACATTTTAAAGAGCTTTTTTTTTTCCTTTCTAGAAATTAATTACTCAATAGACATTGATAATATGGACTTTAAACAGAATAAAAAATGATGGCAAATGTCAAAATCAGTCGGCGACTAGCTCGGATTAACCCACGTGTATCTAAACGGTGCTATACAATCCTATTGGATATCAGTTCAGATAACGCTTTCCACCTTGCAGAGCTCATGCAGGAATATCCCGCCACCAATAGATCTTAAATATTTCCAGGACATATCAAAAATGTTGACCAACTGTTTGCCGTATGAATGTGTCATAGTGTGCGATGGCATACTGTATTTATTAGGAATTATAGCTTTGTGCGCAGGAGCTTTTCTCCAATTTCTTCCTCTTAATTAAACTGACTGATTGCTCCTTGTTTGCATGTTCTCCTCGTGCTTGGTGGGCTTCCATCAGGTTCTCCGGTTTCCTCCCACAGTCCAAAGACATCAGATTAAGCTAATTAAAGTTCCCAAATTGCCCATAGTGTGTAAACGTGAGTGTAACTGTTGACCAGAATAAATACATACTTATAATAAACACATATATACAACATTTGAATAAATACAACGGTTGCCATTGGCATACACTGTCCCTAGTTGGACTACAGAGGTTCCTGGATGGATGAATGGATGGATGGGGTCGTTCATTACATTACAGTATGTCTACAGAGTGTGATGGATGGCTATTTTACCTATGTTTCAGGTTCCTTTTGGGTTTCAACTGGACAAAATATGGAGTCATGGGCCACACACTCTGTGATAAAAAAAATTTAAATAAATTAATAATAATAATAATAATAAAAAAACTTGAATAAATATTAGGCCTACTTGAAAACCACAACACACTAACACGGCCCTTTGATTTTTGATTTAAGGGAAATGCTTAGTAGGTGGGTTTTGAAAAGGGATCTATTATGAATTCACTTTTTGATCATTTTTGGACAGTCTCATTAGTATAGAGAGATGAAAACACATCCCTTTTATACTTCACATTTTCAGAATTTCTCTTTAGAACCGGCTCTCTGGAGACTTCATCTGCTCAGCTGCTATGACACTGCAATATTTCTGAGGTAAAAAAGCTGGTAAGACCCTCCTCCGGCTAAGCGCTCAGCTCTACCCAGGGATCGCTGTTTAATTTGTCCAAAACAGACAAAAAGAGGCAGCATGTTTTGAACTGGACATTGTGTGTTTAACATTTCACATCTGACTGCTTTCTCAACGAAGGACGATTCCGAGTCTGTTTTACAAAAATACTAAAGTTCAAGTGTGGCACTATTGCGACTGTCTGTGACTTAAATTCAGATTCTGAATCTGTAAGTGTTACTATTTAGAATTAATTTAAAAAAATTAACATATGTATATGTAGCCCAGAATTGGTATGAAAAATTTTAAGCAAATTTTATGGGCTTTTAGAAACAGATCCATTATGTGTTAATATAAAAATGTTATTTGGTGATGATATCCTCTATTTTCACCTGTTTAGCCATAAGGCATTTAAAACTGTTTCTTATGAGCTAAAGATGGGTAGTTTAGCTATTTTCAGCTCTTAGTTGTTTTTTTAACTTGTATACAGCTAAAACTTAATGCTGTCATCTTGAATAAAATACCTTAAATATATACACAATAAATTTGTTGCTACTAAGAAACCTTGGTATCTACTTAATTTGTTCATCAGAAATGTGGATTAGAAAAGCCTCAAAAAAAAAAAAAATAGGTGGTACAGTAAATGCCTTATTATGTCTTGAGCTTAAATGTCTGTCTTCTGATTGGCTAGGAAAAGGCACTTCCACAAAGGGTGGTGTCTTCTCATTGTATCTGAGAAACTGTGAGAGCCAGCAGGGCTAGCTGTCTGTAATCACCCATCTTCATCGGGACACTGTGTGCCTATAAAGCGCCACCGGAACCGAACGCTCCACTCACTCATCCACTCACTCACTCATCATCTATACCGCTTAATCCTGTATTCAGGGTCACAGGGGGCCTGGAGCCTATCCCAGGAGACTTAGGGCACATGGCAGGGTACACCCTGGACAGGTGGCAAAAGTATGAAAGGCACACATACACTCACTCATTCACACACTACGGGCAATTTGGGAACGCCAATTAGCCTAACCTACATGTCCTTGGACTGTGGGAGGAAACCGGAGTACCCGGACGAAACCCACCAAGCACGGGGAGAACATGCAAACTCCATGCACACAGAGACGGGAATCGAGCGCTCCAGCCGCTGCAAATTCTGCAACTACTTCCTGACTCTCTGTGACATCACAGTAGGTTTTGTGAAGAGCAGTTTTGAAGCTCGACTAAGGGAGCTATAATTGTTTCTGTCTTTGCATGAGCTGACTTCGCCTAAACATCAGTTAATCTATAAATGGCCAAATTGGACTGGAACCTGTCTAGTTACCTCAGCTATCCACAAGCTAGCTTAACTTTATCTTAGCTAAATGCTAATATGGCATTACTTTGCATTTGATGCAACTCAATCATCCAAACCTTGCACATCATCTCATGGCAATTCTTAAATTTCTTGTGGTAAGTAAATTACAATGATTTCAGTTAGCTGGTAAGCTAAAATGATGCATAGCAGACAGCAAGCAGTTTGACACTTGCAGCTGTCACGCAAATCAGCCAAGCCCCTAATTATGCACAAGTTTATGCATATTGATGAGTTATATAAAACTTCCTCGATTACTCTTGGTCTCCACATGTTTTGCCTGCCATGCCCATAGTTCTTATACCGGTGGAGGATGCGAGCAGGATTACCTTCATCATCTCCTGGAGGCCACATTGCAAAAGCAGATGGTAACTCAAGTGCTCACCAGATACCTGCAGACTGCTATACCTGATCTGGTTTAGCTTTATCAACTCCAGGGATGATGCTAGCGACTGCTGCCAAAGCTTACATTACATGATGATGTGAGGTGCCTCTTCAGACCTTTGTACATACTAGTCGAATAGAAGTAGTGGCCCTGCCAGGAATGTAGCCCCTGTCCCCTGGAGAGGCTCAGAAATTATACTTTACACATCCTGAGGAAGAGCCTGATGACCACGATCACCACTGGGATGAAATAGCCGCTGCATGCCATGGCGGAGCACATCAAACAGACACTCAAGCAAATTCTAAAGCACATGGTTGTTGAAGATGGGTGAAACTGGGATCTCTTCCTACTCTCCACAAGCCTTCACTGTGTTCAGCCAGTTCGAAATATTGTTCAGGACAACACAGAGGCCTGCTCAACATGGTGAAGGATGCCTGGGAAGGACAGCCATTTCAAGCCAGCCAGCAAATCCAAAAAAAGTTTAACTTAGGTACAGTATTATTTGAGGGAGAAGCCCTTGCAATCAAGTGGGTGATAGAAGAACTGAAGTAGTATCTAGCGGGACAACTAGGTCATCACCTCATCACTAACCATGCAATCCTGCAGTAGATGGCAAGGGCTTAAGATACCATCACAAGATCTTTAGTAGTCTCTAAAGGACTACTTGTTCTCCTGAAAACATCTACCTGTGGCCCAACATGGGAACATATATGCACTGTCCTTGAGCGTCAGTCAGGTGAGTAGTGTGTTTGGAGCTTCACTGACACCGTGAATCCTTCTGCCCTGTAGAAATTGACTATGCAGAAGACCACTTACACTCCGGTGACCTGCTGAGATCCAGCTGCCACGCAACTTTAACTGCTGCATTGATTCTTTCACTGGCCTGTCACCACTGATGGCTCTGTGTCACTGCTCCAGCCAACCTTCCCACGTCCACTTCCTTACTTTGCGTCAATGCTCTCAATCATCACCTAGTGCACTTCCCTGCCTTTTTCCCCCTCTCTTATTTAAATAAAAGAGCACTTTCCTCCACTACTCCTGCTCTCTGCATGCCTGTGTTTTGCCTACCATGTTCATGGCTCTTTCACTCTATTACCGTGTTTTTGCCCATTCGGTCCTTCAACAGACTTTTGAAATGAACAGAACTTGGTATTAGGAAGTGAGCGATCCTTATTTCTCTCATGGGTGCCAACATAGATAATGCATCCTTAACCAGGTAAGCAGTTTGCTCAAGTTAACACTTATTCAAAGGCACAAGTGGTAAAGAAAATGCGCTGCACTGGGTCTTTTGTGGTTTACAGTACTGCTGTGGATTGAAACGATGAAGCACATATATTTAAGACACATGAGAGGGAGGAAAACCACTTCGACAACTCATTCTGTGTGACTTGGCTACTGAGTTGGTGTAATTGCCCAGGGCTTGTCTCGGGCAAATTGTCATATGGACGGATAGATTTCATACAGCTTGTCTTACTCTGAATACACACATACATGCTCATTCACACACTACAGGCAATTTGGAAACGGACCCTAATTTGTGAACAATCAGACTAAACTCCATGTCTTTGGACTATGGGAGTACCTCGGAGGAAACCCATCAAGCACTGGGAGAACATGTCTACTGCATGCAGACCCAGAGGACGGAATCGAACCTTGACTTTGGAGGTGCATTGTGACAGTTCTAACCACACTGCACAGGATAGGACCTTACCCCAAATTAATAATAAAAAAGCGGTACAAGTTGTGAAGAAGACCCTGAATATTAAAAGCAAATAAAGAGCAGCTTATTTAAGTGCTTTGTAAGAGCAAAAGCATTTTTCTCTGATTTTCTGTAACAACCTGTTTAACTTGTGTATAACTTTGAAAACTTATTTTTCAAAAGTAAAATAAGGCGCTGGTGAGGAAATTAGGTGTTATCCAGTAAGTGATAACATGTACAGTGTGATTGCATGGTTCACTCACAACATTAAATGCATACTGTATATAAACTAAAAAGTACAATGTACAGTAGTATTCATTAATAACAGCAAGCCCTGATGTATATTTCTTATATAAACCATTTTCCTTTCACATGCAGGCACTGATACCATAGTGAAGTCAAAACATGACTTCTGCACCGCTTAATGGAATTGCTGTGGTAATGAATAACAAAGCAATTAGACACACTGTTCCTGATGCACAACAGAGTATCATAAATTAGTGGCACTTAATTTGCAATTACACATGAAATTAGGTCAGTCAGGAACAGAATATAATTGACAGTCCACAGTGATGAATGATTATGAATTTTTTTGGCTTAAAAAAGCGACCAGAACATCAATTTCAATGAGGAGCTTGATGACCTGCTGATTGAGAATATACAGTTCCTTCCAAAATTATTGGCACCCCTGGTTAAAATGTGTTCTTTAGCTTCTAAAAAATCAGTTTTGTTCTAAATAACATAGGACAATGGAAAAAAAGAGGAAATTCCAACCTTTAATTCAAGTGCAATTTATTCAGTGGAAAAAAAATCCCACATTAAGAAATAATTCTTTTACATCAAATCATGGGTGCCACAATTATTAGCACCCCTGATGTTTAATACTTTGTACAACCCCCTTTTGCCAACAAAACAGCACCTAATCTTCTCCTCTAATGTTTCACAATGTTTCTCCTCTAATGATTAGAGAACACAGAAAGAGGGATCTTCAACCATTCCTCTTAGCACAATGTTTTTAAATCGTCCAGTGACCTGACTCCTCTCCTCTGCACTCTCCTC